>JAVJIF010018114.1:0-61513 GCA_038442645.1 Agave tequilana | reverse complement strand
ATCTTGATATCAATTGAAATTAAACATAACAAGTTTTTGAATTTCTAAACATAAATGTTGATACCAATTGAAATTAAACATAGATCTTAATACCAAAGTTGATTTAAACATATAAACAAATTTTGATTTTGATACCAATTGAAATTATTGCCAATTGAAATTATTATTCTCTATCATAAAGTAAGGGAGTGGAATACTAAATACCAATTGAAAGATGAAATACAAGATTTTCTCTCCCTTTATGAAATACCAATAAAACTATGATAAGGCTCGAATTAAGATACCAATTGAAAGCTAAATCATTGAAATAAAGTTGAAACTCAAGCTTATCATAAACAAGTATATGTATGGAAAGATTAGATACCAATCAAAATTGATACTATTTGAAATGTAAGCATACATACATAAAAATATATGAGTATATAAGAAATGTTAAGATTGATAACATTGAAAGAATTCAATATACCAATTGAAACAACAATAAGATTCAAGTGTATACATCATATAACTATCCACCCAATCATGATTCAAGTTTTTAAAAGATTTTCATTGTAAAGCATACATGAACATGATCGCCCATCCAACCGCCCTTGGATGTTAGGGGTTTTCAAAAATAGGTTTGAAATTATAGTTTATGTTTGAAAACTCTACCATAATGAAGAATCCGAACTAGTTAAAGGAAAAATTTTATAAACTAGTACGAAATCCTTCAAGTAAGGAATAAACAAAATTGTTTTTCATGTAACACATGTAAATCACATGATCACTAAACACATCAAAATACATAAAGCCCATATCATAGTCTCATGAAACAAATCATGAGTAAACTAATAGAGTGAGTGTACAAGTGTTTGTGTGACACATATCAACATGAAATATTCAATTAAGCTCATGTGAAATTCCTTAAAAACATTAACACATGAAAAACTAAATTTTCATTTTCAATTACCTAAAAATATGAAAATCATGAAAATCACCAATTGAAATCATCAAAACGATTTAAACTTCAAGGCATATTATGTCATGTACAAACTAAAGTATACATACATATCCTAAACATGATGAGTCCACAAAAGTATATGCATGAAGGCACGTGGTTCAAGGATGTATATGTATATCAACAGTTTAGACAAGATAGACATATACATGAAATTAAAAACACATGATCATAGTAACATCTCCAAATGAGAATATAGGTTAAAATGCATGAATCATCAAAATTAGACTATACTAGCACATCTAATAGCACAAATAGGCATTCAAGCACACACATAAAAAGATTTACTTGTTGCCCATTCTTTGTACAAGTATAAATCCTAGTCTTAATGAAAACAAACATTTAAACGTATATCCAAAACATGAAGCATAAAACGGGTCAAAAATCAATAGATAAACATAAAAATGATCATGAAGTAAATCCACATGCTATTAGAATCATGATATCATAATAGCCAAACAATGGTGAGAACACAACAAATGGGTCTATCTAAACATGGTGATCTCAAAGCTATATATGCAAGTCATAGTCTAATAATCATGGAATTCAACATACAAAACAAAACATGAGTCATCAAAATAAAACATCATAACGTCCATAATGATCATTATGTATATGCATGAGCATTAGATCTAGGGCATACATATTAGTTTAAATAAGGTGAGAACACTAAATATAGATCCATATAAAACATGGGTGTCTCAGTAACTAAACATGTATAACACTAATCTAATCAACATGACATAAGTATAATGAACAATAAACCATGGCATGCTATAGGATGATGAACATGAAAAGCATGCAATTTAAAAACGGGAGTTAGAGATTGATACCAAAACCGATGAAGGCACCTCTCTAGTTCTCCAAACCAATAGTGGTCTTCTCCACCAAACTCCCCTTGAAAGTGATGCATCCAAATTTATTTTCTTTAGGCATGGAACGCATCCACTTCAAGCACCGATACTCTCACGTGATGCGAGAGCCCACTCCTACATCAAAAAATAAAGGGGTGTCTTTGGTACCCATTTCTTTTTGGGTCCACGGGGGTTAGTATCTTTTCTAACCCAAACAAGATTATTTGCTAAATTTCAAATGTAAACGATCATAGCAAAATCTAGCAAGATGGCCTTTTCGGCCACAATGTGTACATGTGTACACATGAGCATAAGTGTGATGGTGGTGACCGTGGAAAGCATGTGTATGCCGTGTAGGTGTGCATGCATAGATGGACCTTGTTTCTTATGAACCAGGTTTCCAAACGTGTATGATTTAAAGCACATTGGCTCAAAGTGGAGCCCAAACAATCAACACTTTTCTTCAAAACTTTATATCTTTTTCATACTTGAAGATAAGTGGAGCAAGCAATAGGTGTGCTAGAAGAATAAGCTATACTCGCATGGCACACATGAGAATCAATATCAATTTTTAAAGATTCATTTTTCTTTAAAACCAAATCCAATTCTTGTGTAATAGAATCAATTTCATTTTTCAAGACAAGGTTATCTTTTAAAACCAAAATCTAATTTAGAAGATAAAACCTCATTGTTTTTCACAACATCATTTACAATCATTTTTGTTTTTTCAAATATCAATCTCCTCAAGGGCAAGGTCTAGTTGAGATCTTAGTGAGTCACGTTCACTAGTGATCTCTTCCTTCTCTTGCAAAATCAATTCAAAATTATAACACAAATTCATTAATTCATTTTTCAAAACAAGATTATCCTCTTTCAAAAGTTTGTGTTTTTCCAAGAAATTTTCAAGCTTTGTGGCAAGTTCCATATTTAGGTTTGAGCTTCTAAGCACCATCACAATAGGAACTAGAGCAATCGTCTAATTGAGAATCCGATTGTACCTCAAGGGAGTCTATCCCTTGGACCATGAGGCAAGCTCGTCGGACATGTCTCTCCTAGATCTTCTCAACTTGTTGATAATCCTTGGAAGCTCGGGAGAAGTCAATATGCTCCAAACTGCAAAAGCCGAGTCATACGATCAAACACCGGTAAAGATGTTCATTAAGAGATGCTCTAAGTGCTCTAAGTGCTAATGCATTTGCCTTTTTATGCTTGCTATGATTAGGGAATGATTCTTGAGTAGTGCTTGATAAACTAGATGTCCTAGGCTTTTTAAATGACTACTCATATTGGCCTTCCAAACATCAGTCTAAATGGTCAAACATAGGAGGGCTATCCATGAGTGCAACCTAATGTGTGCAAATGAAAAAAAATGCAAATGAAGATTAGCAAACTAAGATTTCACTCCTAGGTGGTTAACCTAAATATCAAGAGCGTAGGCTCTGATACCATTGAAATCACCTAGAGGGGGGTGAATAGGTGATAGTGCTAATCTATTGAGCAAATGCAAAATTTAAACTTAATTGCAATTACAACAAATGATGCACACACAAGCAAGTATATGAATATCAATATGCACAAAGTAAAGAGAGAGAGAGATAGAGTAAGAGTCAAGGATCAAGCGCAAACAACAAGATATGTTTCGAGGTTCGAGCACCCAGCTCTACATCCCCGCCTTCACCCAGAAGGATTTTAAGTCCACTAGCTTGTCCACAAAGGACTCCCACAAGGGAACCTCCACCGAGGATTTGGGGCAATAACAATACAAGGATACCCAACTCCTCTCCTTACAAACACAACCTCCTCCTTGAGGCACAACTCCAAGCCACAAACAATCACCTCACAACTTGAGAGATTAGCACAAGCAACACAAGGATCACCTCACAACTTGAGGGATACAACCCAAAGGCACAAAGCCAAGCAAAGATTGGGTTTACAACTTGGTGGTCTAAGAAATAACCACAACAATTCTTTCTCCCACACAAAGATCCTATAGAATGAGATAGTAGATTTTAGCTCAAGTGTGGAGAAACCAATGGAATGGAAATCAAAATCACAAAGAAAATCCTTGGAAAAAACTGAAACCAGATAAAGAAGATGAATCAAAACTCTTTTCCCAAAAACCCTTTTCTTTGGTTTTCCAAACCCTAGCAAAAACTCCAAATAGATTGTTCAATATGTTCAAAAATTTCTTTTGATTGCTATGAAAATACTAGAGAGTAGGAAAATTCGCACAAAAAATCTTAGAGAAAACAGGCCATCAATGGGGGTATTTATAGCCCCCAGAAAAATATAGCCGTTGGCAGCCAAATCTCCAAAAATGGCCTACCGGTCGACCGTTTGTCGACCGGCAACGGTCACATTTTGACCGTTGCCAGCTACCGGTCGACCGTCCGGTTTGACCGAAACAAACAGAGAATAGCCTGCATGCAGTCGTCGACCGTGCGGTCGACCGGCCCAATAGGCAGCCAGCGTGCACGTATCCGTGCACGTCGTCGACTGATACGGTCGACCGGCTACATGGTGCGGTCGACCGTAGCGTCGACCGACCTAGCCTGGCAGAGGCTGTTCTGGTCAGCAAAAACATGGTGAAAATAATTTTAAAGCTTCTTGTTAATCTTGTAAAAATCCTCAAAAATAGTTTTTAACATTTTGCATTGATATATAAACATGTGATAAAAATTTCAACTCAAATATCATGCAATTTGAACTATTTTTTGTGTCTTATCATTTTTACCAAAAACCAAAAACTGTATTTTCTAAAACTTGGATTTTGAATAGAAAATATGTTTTGTCCAAAACTCTTCCAAATAGAAAAACATGATATTTAAACACTTTGAAGCATGATGCTATGGATAGAAATCCATATACATGAACAAAATATATCATAGTTTTTTGTCTCTATTCCAAAATAAGTTTTGTTAGAAGTACCAAAAATAAACCTCATGAAATAGACTATCAGCTAAGTTTGTTTAAATAGTTGAAGCATGCATGTATATAGAACAAATCTAATATACATTAAACCATGTAAACTTGTTTTGATATAATATCTATTCATGCAAACCAAGATCGGTTAAACCAAAAACCGAAAACCAAACATGAAATGTGTGTTTGTAACTTGAGCTTATCATAATATTCTAATCTTTACAATTTGGATCTAAACACAAAACTAAATTATGGTACCGATGTCTTCTTGTAGAGCGCCGTCTCCAAGCCGACTCGATCCAAAACTTCGCGATTCACCGAGCTTGACTCCAATGAGTGCTAGATATCATCTTTGACGTCCGGCTCTTGAATCACCATGTGAAAGCTTCCAAATCATCTTATTGAAGCTAATCACCAACTAATATCTTGATTAATGATCTGAAACTAAATCACAAGATTATTAGTACACATAACTACATGAGTTAATCATCATCAAAACTAGAGTGGAAGGCCTTTGGGCCAACAAAGCTAGGTGGGGTCATGAGTCCATGGTAAACTATATGAGTGTGCAAACAAGCAAATGCAAATAATAGATTAGCAAGAAAAAGGATCTCACTCCTAGGATGTTAAGCCTAAGTATCAGGAGCACTAGCTCTGATACCAATTGAAAAGCACCTAGAGGGGGTGAATAGGTGTAAGTGCTAATCTATGAACTAAATGCGCTAAATGCGGAAGCTAAAAACAATCTTGCAAACACACTTAGTACAACACACAAATGTAGCCGAATTCCCCATGAAGGGCTCTGGACTAACTCCTCTTGATTCCCCTAGATATGGGTTGAGGTGCTATGTGAAGCTCTTGTGGTTAAGTACAAGTGAGGCACACACAAACAATCAAGCATATACAAAATATAGCAATATGAAATATGCAAAGGCACAAATGCAAGCAATGAATGATATGGATGAAGAATGATGCTTTGCACAATGTAAAAGAGAGAGAGTTAGGAGACAATGGATTAAACGCTAACAACAAGATATGTTACGAGGTTCGAGCACCTTGCTCTACATCCCCGCCTACACCACCGTGTAAGATTTCCAATCCACTATCTCCCACCGAGGGAACCTCTACCAAAGAGGATTTGTTACAACAATGGAGTACCGAACTCCTCTCTCAAACACCACCTCACACCCGAGGGGTAGGCCCGTAGCCAATACAACAACCACACCTCTACCGAAGAGGGTTTACAAACCAAACTCCACCTCTCACTAGAGGGAGCAAACAACAAGCCTCAACCTCTACCAAAGAGGGAGCAAACCAATCACCCGATCAACCTCTACCAAAGAGGGATACAACTAGAACAAGGGTGTACAACTTGGAGGCTTAATCACCTCCAAACACTTCTCTTTTCTCTCTTTTTCACAAAACAAGATCCTAATAGATTAGGATAGATGTTAGGCTCAAGTGTGAAAAACTAAGTGTTTTGATCAAAGACAACTCTTGGGAAAAACACCAAAAATGATATAGAGATTTTTGCTCAAAAACAATTCCCAAAACCTAGTTTCTTTGAATAAACAAAACACTCAAAACAAATAAGATTGATCTTTGGCACTTAAAACTCTTTTGAAAACTTGTTTAAAACACCGAAGAAGTCAGGAATTTTTAGCTCTAAAAATCTTGGCCAAAATCCCAAGAAATGGGGTTTATATAGGCCCATCAGAAAACTAGCCGTTAGGCTGATCTGGCAGCCTGCAGGCTAACGGTCGGCCGCCCGGCCGACCGCCAACGGTCAGAAATGTGACCGTTGGGGCAACCCGGTCGACCGCCCGGTCGACCCAAATAAACAGAGAGCACTGCTCTCAGGTCCGGTCGGCCGCCTGGCCGATCGTCCCTGTGTCTGCCAAACGTGCACAAGCTTGTGCACGTCGGTCGACCTCATGGGTCGACCGGCCTTAGGTGCGGTCAACCCGTGCGGTCTGCCGACCTGGCCTGTCAGCCACTGTTCTGGGACAGAAACACATGTAAAAATTATTTATAAAAATCTTTTAGTCTTGTAAAAATCTTCAAAAATAGTTTTATCATTTTGCATTGATATATAAACATGTGATAAAAATTTTAGCTCAAATCAATCAATATGAACTATTTTTGTGTTTTATCATTTTTACCAAAAACCAAATAGTATTTTTATCAACTTGGATTTTTCAATACATGAATAGGAAAGTCAAATAAGTTTGTTTAAAAGTTAAGCATGCGTGTATAGAATGAAACAACTATACATATATCAATTAAAACTTGTTTTGATCAACTATTCATGAAACCAAAAACCAAACATAAAACGTGTGTGTTTGTGCACTTGAGCATATCAACTATACTAAACTTTACAAATGGATCTAAACACACTATCTAAATTAGGATACCTAAGTCTTCTTGATGATCTCCATCTTCAAGTAGACCCGATCCAAAACTCCATCCATGGGCTAGGCAATGTGTGATCTTGAAAGCTTGAGCCCTGGAATCACTTGTGAAGCTTCCAAACACCTCTTGTTGAAGCTATCACCAACTAACATCTTGTTATAAGATGCTGAGATTAAAAACACAAGAATATTAGTAACATAACTATATGATTAATCATCATCAAAACTAGGGTGAAGGCCTTTGGGCCAACAAGAAGTTCTAGATTTTTGGAAGCTGATAAAAGCCAGAAAATAACGAACTTCTACTACTAAAGGTTAATTTGAGATGAAGAAGATTATTTATTTTCGTAAGTAGTTTCATATAAATCATATAACTTATTTATAGAAGAATCAATATCTGCCCACGTTAGAGCAAATTATCCTCGTTAAAATCAGAAGAAATATTAAAATCTGTGTATGGTGTAAGTTGTGTGAATGAAATTTGTGGAGTGTCGTCAAGTGACAAATTTAGGGCTTCTCGCATGTCATTACTGATACTAAAATTACCATGAAATCTAGAACTAGAAGCTTGACTAGATCCAATTTAACTAGAATTGTCATCCATTTTTTCTACTTTTAATTTTACAAGAATATAAATACCGATTGAGAGCTTGTAGAGCTGAGGACTTGAGGCTTGAGAGCTTGTAAAGAGAGCTTGTAGAACTTGTAGAGAGAGAGCTTGTAAGGAAGATGAAGAGGAGTAATTTTTTTTGTGATGAAATGGAGTTGGGAAGTTGATGTATTTATAGAGGAGAAGTGGAGTATTTTTTTATAACTTTTTTTTTCAAAAAACAAAAAAACAAGCATATACCCCCCAACGGCTATAATAGCCGTTGGATTTTTTTTTTTTGGGGGGATGTAAAAAACACCCCCGCCGCCCCACCCAATGGCTATAATAGTCGTTAGGCTGGTCGGGCTAGGCCGAGCTCAGCCCGGCCTGGTCAGCCCAATGGCTATTATAACCGTTGGGCGGCTTTTTTTGGGCCGGCCGTGAGCTACCTTTGGCAGACCCGGGCGGCCCGAGCTTTTCCTGAACCCGGGTCGGGTCTGGCTCGGGTCCTTTGTGGGTCGGGCCGTGCCCGTGCGGGTTGCCGGCCTGACCCGGCCCATTTGACACTCCTAGTTGAGGGGTATCTTTTGGTCACTACAAAATGTCGTTACAACAAATACCGTAAGTGTTGGACTTGTGTTATGAGTTTTCCTTATAGATTCTAGGTATAGGAATTGTGAAGTGTTCATTAAATGTTGAGACCGGTCGGCTTGTGATACTTGTCTAGAGCTGTTTGAATCCTCGTTACAAGTGTTATGTTTATACATATAATATATAAATATATTATTTAGTTGTAGTGTAACACGATATTTCTACACTAGTGTTTTTTTTTGTTTTTTAAATTTTTGCTTATCTGGATATCTGTATCGAATCATGCCCGATGCTATCCCCATTGTGCAATCCAAGCCTGTCACTCGGTGTGTTTGTTTTATTGTAAGTCGCAAATAAGACGCAAGTATAAACTGCGACTTACGATTTATGGTGTTTATTTGGACTGTAAGTTGTAAAATACACTTGCATTCCATTACGATCCAACACAAACAGCTAATTTTGTGGCCATGCAAATCTCATTTGCAATCCACTTGTAGCACAATAGTTAATTTTATGGTCATACAAATTTGTATTGTTGACAGTTAATTGTAATTAGATTAATATTTTTTATTATTAAAGTTATCTTCTTAGATTATTAGAATTTTTTTAATTATTAGATTTTAAGTTTTTATTAATAATTCAATATTTTTAATATTAGAATTTTTTTATTAATAGATTAATTTTTTTATTACTAAATTAATATAATGTATTCCACTTTATTAATTTTAATTATTATATGTTTAGTAATATTATAAATTTAATATAATTTAATAAGTTTTGATTATTAGATAAATTTTCATTTTTTAACTTTTAATATTTAATATTTTTCTATTTTTATTATATTGTATTTTTAATATTTACTATATTAGATCTTTTATATTTACTATATTAGATTTTTTTTATTATGTAATATGCTATAATTTTAATATTTTTTAACATATTATATTATTTAATATTTAATAATTTAATATTCATTAGTTTTCTAATATAGTATATTTTTTAATATTTACTATATTAGATATTCACTATTTTTAATATATTATATTACTTAACATATTTAATAAATTATATTATTTTATTTTTATATATACTAATTTTTAGTTTTATTATTTAATATATTATTTTTTATATTTACTATATTTGATATTCACAAATTTTTAATATTCTGTTATTTAATATTTACTACATTAGTTTTAATTATTTAATATATAATATTATTTAATATATTTAATATATTATATTATTTAATATTTACTTTTTAATATTTTATTATTTAATATTTATTTTTTTTATATCTACTATATTAGGTTTTTTATTTTTTAAAATTTATAGTTATTTATTATTTATTATATTAGATTAAAATTTTAATTATTTAAATATTTAAATTTAAAATTTTATTTACTATTTTAAATAGTTATTAATTAATACATATAATATACTTAATTTTTTAATTTTTTTAATATTTACTATTTTTAGTATTTATTAACCGGATTGGAAAGCAGATGTGGGGGTTGTCAAGTTTGTTTTGGTTTGAAGTAGGGTAACTTTGCAGAACCTTTGCTTTCGTCCTAGGTGTTTTCGTTGCAAGGAAGTGAGCGGAAGTAGGAAATGAGGAAGTATAATTGCTCACTTCCCTATCTATCCAAACACTGGAAAAGGAAAATAGAAACCTCTTTTCTTTCTCTTTTCTCTTTCACACAATCATTTTCTCACTACCGGAGTGTTACAGTTAATTTTGTAGTCATGTAAATCTCTAATAATTTGTAGCACAATACCGTTAATTTTTTGATCAGGTAAATATTGTTGGCCCAAAGGCCCATCACTCTAGTTTTGATGATGATCAACTCATGTAGTTATGTTTACTAATGATCTTGTGTTTAATTAGTGACAGATTTATGATCAAGATCTTAGTTGGTGCATAGCTTCAACAAAGGATTTAAAGTCAAGTTTTGGAGCTAGCACGGTGTTTGGACCAAGTCAAGAAGACTTCAAGTGAAGACTTCAAGAAGATGAAGACTTGTGTCTAGGTTTGTTTTAGAAGATTTTATTTTTTAGTTAAAATGTAAAGGATAGAGTAGTTTGGTGGATTGCTCAAGTACATACACACACACTCTTGATAGTTTTGTTTTTTACAAAAGAATTTATGTTTTGGAAAAATACATAAAAGAATTTCCTTTTAGAAAATTTGTTTTAATATGGTTTTGGGTAAAACAAATATAAATCATATTTAGAGCTTAATGTCAAAAACATAGATATTTCATCTTGATTGTGTAGTGGATCATATCCATACACACTATGCCTTAAAATGAATTACAATATCTTGTTTTTGTATTTGGAGAAGTTTTGGAAAAACAGTTTTGAAAAATACTGTTTTTAGTTTGAGCCATATTTTCTAAATTACAAAAATAGTCCAAATCATTTGTAACATGCCTTGATTTTGTGCAAGCATGTTTGTTTATCAAAGTATATTGGTAAAACTATTTTTGTAGATTTTCTATATTTTTATGGGATTTTACTTCAACCAAAAGACTTAGTTTTAATCCCTTAACATTTCTGACCCAGAGCTGGCTGGCAGGCCAGGTCGGTCGACCGCACGGTCGACCGCACCAGGGGCCGGTCGACCTTGCGGTCGACCGACGTACACAGAGCTGTGCACGTCTGGCAGCACAGTGGGCCGGCCGACCGGACGGTCGACCGACCAGAGAGCTTTGCTCTCTGTATCTGGGCGGTCGACCGAGCAGTCGACCGGAGGCTCCAACGGTCGGATTCTTGACCGTTGGCAGTCGACCGGGCGGTCGACCGTTAGGCCTGACATACCCCAACGTCTAATTTTTCTTAGCCTATAAATTTGGGGGTTTGGTCATTGTTTTGAGCCAAGATTTTCAAGTGGGTTTTCACCAGTTTTTCCTGAACTATTTAGAGGTTTTCCTCCACTTGATTTAGAGCAAATACTTCCAATCAAAAGGGAGTTTATTAAGAGTGTTAAAAGAGATTTCTTGAGTTTTCCTCCACCATTCTCATCCTTATTTTCTCACACAACACTTGAGCTATTCATTGCTATATCTACCTATAGGAGATTGTTGTGAGAGGATTTTAGGTGATCAAGAGTTGTGATCACCAAAGTTCTACTTTGTTTCTTTGAAGACGTGTATGTTCGCGATTTGTTTCGGGTCCTAGTGAGGACTCGGTGTTTCGGGTTCGAGTGCGAACTCCTTGTTTGAGGTGCGGCCTCGGCGAGCCGGTGGGCTTGCGTGTGTACGGACTAGGGAGTCCGAGAGTTGTAGGTGTTGCGGCACCGGGTGATCCAGTGGGATCGTTTATAGTGGAAATCCTTCATGTGTCGAAGGCGGGATGTAGAGCAAGTGTGCTCGAACCTCGAAACAAATCCCTTGTGTTTGCGATTGCTCACTCTCTCTCTCTCTCTCGTCTTTATATCTTGCATACTCTTATTGTCTATCTTTATATGCTTGATATGCATTGTGAGCTTATTGATATACTTGCTTGGGTTTGTTTGCTAACACTTGTATTCAACCAAGAGAGCCACGCGGCACCTCAACCCTTATCTAGGGGAATCTAGAGGAGTTTGTCCAGAGCCCTTCACGGGGAATTCGGCAACACTCTTTGGTTATACGTGGTGTTTAGTGTAATAGTTTTAATTAGGTCATAATAGTTTTTAATTCCGCATTATTTGGCATTAAGTGACCATTAGATTAGCCATCACCTATTCACCCCCCTCTAGGTGAACTTACAATTGGTATCAGAGCCAAGTGCTCTTGATTTGGGTCTTACAACCTAGAGTTAAAGATCCTCCTTTTAGCTAATCATATATTTTTGTACACACACCATGGACTTTATGGCACCACCCACCTTTGACATTCTTAACATCCAAATTTGGAAGGTTAAGATGTCTTTATACCTCAAAGCCCTAGGCATTCATGTTTATCTTACTACCACTAATGATTCATATGTTAATAATAGCAAGTATATTGAGGCTAACTCAAAAGCCATTCATACTTTGAAGAGTACCCTAAATGATGATTATTTATCTAGGGTTTCTAATATTGATTCGGCTGTTGTAGCATGGAACATCATCACCTCCCTCGGCGAAAAGGATCTATATTATGCCGGGAGCGATTCGGACGTTGGAAGCAACACCTCCAACTTGTGCTATATGGTCCAAGGGGATAATGTTGGCCCAAAGGCCTTCCAACCTAGTTTTGATGATGATTAAACATGTAGTTATGTTCACTAATAATCTTGTGTTTCTAGTCTCAGATCATTTAACAAGATATTAGTTGGTGATTAGCTTCAACAAAGGAGTTTAGAAGCTTTTCATGGTGAATCCAGGGCTCAAGCATCAAGATCATACCTTGCCTAGCTCATGGATCACGGAGTTTAGACCAAGTCGCCTGAAGATGAAGATCGTCAAGAAGACTTAGGTATCCATAGTTTAGAGTGTGTTTTAGATCCATTTGTAAAGATAAGAATAGTTGATATGCTCAAGTGCACAATACACACACGTTTCATGTTTTGGATTTGGTTTTCATGAATAGTTTGATCAAAACAAGTTTAAATAGTTTTTTATGTATATTAGATGTGTCAATATACACACATGCTTCATATCTTAAAACAAACTTATTTTGATATGTCTATTCATGAGTTTTAGGAAAATCAGATTTCCTATTGAAAAATCCAAGTTTGATAAAAATATAAGTTTTGGCTTTTGATAAAAATTGTTAGATACAAAAATAGTTCATATTGATTGATATTTGAGCTAAACCTTTTATCACATGTTTATATATCAATGCAAAATGATAAAACTATTTTGTGGATTTTTAGAAGACTTAAAAGATTTTTTAAATATTTTTAAAATTGTTTTTCTGATTCAGGTTTTTGTTCCAGGCTTCAACCAGTCGACTAGTCAACTGACCAAGTCGACTTGGGATGAAGTCGGTCGACCGGGTCGGTCGACCGACGTGCACAAGCCTGTGCACGTTTGGCAGACACAGGGGCGGTCGACCGTCCGGGTTGACCGGGTCTGAGAGCTCTGCTCTCTGTTTGTTTGGGTCGACCGGGCGGTCGACGGGTTGCCCCAACGGTCACATTTCTGACGTTGGCGGTCGGCCGGGCCGGCCGACCGGTATCCTGTCAGGCTGCCACATCAGCCTAACGGCTAGTTTTCTGATGGGCCTATATAAACCCCAATTCTTTGGGATTTTGGCTAAGGTTTTCACAAGAGAAAAAGATACAGTTTCTCCTGAGTTTAAAAGAAGTTTTCAAAGTGTTTTAGAGCTCAAAAGATTTCATTCTTGTTTTGTTTTAGGGTTTGAAAAAATCAAAGAAAATAGTATTTTGGGAGATTTGGTTTGTTCTTCATTTATATCTTTTACCAAGAGTTTCCCCAAGTATTTTTCTTTGAGTTTGTTGTTTTCAAAACTCTAGTTTTTCCACACTTGAGCTATCACCTATCCTATTCTATTAGGATCTTGTTTTTGTGGAAAAAGAGATTGGTTTGTGGTTGATAGAAACCACTTGTTGTAAACACCCTTGTTCTTGTTGTATCCCTCTTTGGTAGAGGTTGGTCGGGTGATTGTTTGTATCCCTCAAGTGTGAGGTGGATCGGTTGTTGTTTGGCTAAGGGCCTACCCCTCTTGTGTGAGGTGGTGTTTGTATTGAGAGAGGAGTTTGGTACTCCTAGTGTTGTAACAAATCCTCTTCGGTAGAGGTTCCCTCGGTGGGAGATAGTGGATTGGAAATCCTACACGGTGGTGTAGGCGGGGATGTAGAGCTAGGGGCTCGAACCTCGAAACATATCCTTGTGTTTGCGTTTGATCCAATATCTCTCATCTCTCTCTTTTTTAATTGTGCAAAGCATCATTCATTATTCATATCATACATTGCTTACATTGTACCTTGCATATTTCATATTGCTATATCTTGTATATGCTTGGTTGTTTGTGTGTGCCTCACTTGTACTTAATCAACAAGAGCTTCACATAGCACCTCAACCCATATCTAGGGGAATCAAGAGGAGTTAGTCCAGAGCCCTTCACGGGGAATTCGGCTACACTTGTTGATTGTACTAAGTGTGATTGCAAAATTATTTTAAGCTTCCGCATTTAGCGCATTTAGTTCCTAAATTAGCACGTACACCTATTCAGCCCCCCTCTAGGTGTGCTTTCAATTGGTATCAGAGCTAGTGCGTACTTAGGCTTAACATCCTAGGAGTGAGATCCATTTGTTTGCTAATCTTGTTTGCATTTGCTTGTTTGCACACATATAGTTTACCCATGGACTTCATGACCCCACCTTGTTTTGACCCTTCCAACATTGCTGTTTGGAAGATTAGAATGACTGTTTATTTACAAACCCTAGGACATAAGGTTTACCTTGCCATTACCAAGGAATCCTTCCTTAGTGATAGCAAGCATATAGGGGCCAATGCACAAGCCCTTGAGGCCATTAGAAGCACGCTACCTAAAGAATATCTTATGCATGTTTCTAATCTTGATTCCGCTTTTGCAGTGTGGAACAAGTTGACAACCACCACCACCTCCAAGATTCAAATGCCAATCCAAGAGGAGGAATCTAGTGGAGATGAATCCGAGCCGCAACAATGCTATACGGTCCAAGGAATGACTCCCTTGAGGTACACTCGGAAACTCAACTAGATAGTGATAATGCTAGCTCTTCATTTGATTCACATGATGATATGGATGCCTATGCTTTAAATGAAGAGTTGTCTATTGTTTGTGAAAAACTGTTTGAAAAATATAAGATTTTGAAAAAGAAAAGTCTAGGAATTGTTAAAGAAAATAAAAATTTGCATTCTAGATTTGAAATTGTTTTGTAAGAAAAAGATGAGATTTTGGATGAAAGGGATTCATTAAAATCTCAACTTGATCTCGTTTTAAATGAAAATAAAATTTTGAGAAATAAAAATGATTGTGATGATTTGTTAAAGAAAATGAGTTTTTATCCTCAAAATTATATTTTGTTTTAAATAGTAATGATTCTTTGGAAAGAGAAATAGATTTTATTACAAAAGAATTAGATATTTGTGTAAAGAAAAATAATTCTTTGAAAAATGATATTTCTTCTCATGTTTGCCATGCTAGGGTAGTTTCACCTAGAACACCTATTGCATGTACCTCTTCTTTTATGATCAATGATGATATTTGTTTATTAAAGAAGAGTGTAGATTGTTTGGGCTCCACTTTAAGCCAATGTGTTATTGGGCATACACGTTTGGAAACCTTGTTTCGAAAGAAACAAGTTCCATCCATTCATGCACACCCTCCACGGCATACACATGCTCCTCACGGACACACCCATCACACTATGTATGCTCATGTGTACACTTGTACACATTGTGGACGTAAGGGCCACCTTGCTAAATTTTGCTTTGATAGATTACATAATGTAAATTTAGCAAAGAATTTTGTTTGGGTTAGAGAAGGTACTAACCCCCATGGACCCAAGAAGATATGGGTACCAAAGACCACCCCTAAAGTTTTTGATGTAGGTGTGGGCTCTCACATGACGTGAGAGTAGCCGTACCTTGAAGTGGATGCGTTCCAAGCTTAAAGGAAACCATTTGGATGCATCACTTTCAAGGGATGTTTGGTGGAGAACACCACCATGTTTTGGAGACAAGGAGAGTTACCTTCTAGATTTGGTAACGATTCCTAACTCCTCTTTATTGTTTTCATGCTTTTAATATTCATTGTTATAGCATGTCTCATTGATGTTTAGTGATTAGTATGAATATGCCATGCTTACTAGATTTGTGATATACATGTTTAGTTATTTTGAGACACCCATGTTCAATATGGATAAATTCTTTTGTGTTCTCACTATATGGTTGCTATTGCGTATATCATATATCTAATAACATGTGGATATTCATAATAATCATGTTTTTGCTTATCATGTTGATTTTTATATTGTTTTTGATGCTTCATGATTTGATTACATGTTTTAGATGTTAGTTTTCATTAAGATTAGGATTTATACTTGTGCATATAATGGGCCACAAATAAATCTATATATGTTTGAGCTTGATTGCTTATTTAAACCCATTAGATGTGCTAGTATAGTCTAGTTTTAATGATTCATGCATTTTAAACTTGTATTCCTATTTTTGGATTTGTTTTATGAGTTTTCATTTCATGTATATGTGTATTTTTGTCAAACTTAAGGTATACATGTATACCCCTTGAGTCATTTGCCTTTCATGCAAATCTATATATGGACTCATTTGTGTTTAGGGATATGTATGTATACTTCATGTGTTGACAATTCATACATATACCTTGAAATGAAATTTGTTTGAATGAAAATTTAGTTTTTTTTTCTTGACTTCGTGTTTACTTGTTTAACTTCATGTATATGTCTATTTTATCCAAACTATTATTATACATATACATACTTTGAGCCACGTGCCTTCATGCATACATCTTTGTGGACTCGTTATGTTTTGGATATGTATGTATACTTTAGTTTGTATTAGACATACATATGCCTTGAAGATTAAATAGTTTAGATGATTTTCATGTTTTCATTGTTTAAGGAATAATTGAGCTTAATGAAAAATTTTCATAATTATGATATCACACATTACTTGTACACTCATCATCTTTTAAAATATTTCTCATGAGTATGTTTTCATGAGCATGTATGGACTTGATTGAATATTGAGTGTTTTTAAGTACTATGTGATTTACATGTGTTTTATGAAATTATTTTAATTTATTCCTTGCTTGAAGGATTTCGTACTAGTTATCAAAATTTTTCATTTTAACTAGTTCGTTTTCTTCGTTGTGTTATGAGGTATACACATGCTATTGTTGTTATTTCAATTGGTATCATTGAACTCTTTCAATTGGTATCAATTTGATCCTTTTGTATACTCATAATTGTTTATTGTGTATGTATGTTATCAATTAGTATCATCTATTGGTGATTGGTACTCATTATATTTCATACACATATATATGTTTTATTTGTGCTATTATATTTCTATATCTTGAGCACAAATCTTGTTTAAGGTAGAGCTTGAGCTTCAACTTTATTTCAATTGATTTAGTTTTCAATTGGTATCTTATTTCAAGCCTACGCATAGTTTTCGTTGGTATTTCATAAAAGGGGGAAAAATTCGATTTTCATATTTCAATTGGTATGTGTATTTCCACTCCCTTACTTTATGATAGAAAATAGTCATTTCAATTGTTTATATGACTTAAAAAGAAAAATACTATCTTTTGATATCAAGATGTCTTGTGTTTTAAATTGGTATCTAAAAATTTTGTTTAAAGTAAAATACAAAAGTTTTGATTTGTATTGACTATATGCAAGGAGAGCTTAACATCTCTTCTACATATAGATTCATGTTGAGTGTATCTTGTATTGAGGAGCTTAACATCTCTTCTTTATGTGGTACACGTGTGTAGGGGGAGCTTCACATCTCCTCTTATGCATTACATAATGTGTGTTATGTGAATTAGGGCTTAACATCCCTCTTTGATGTAATGCATACGTGTAGGGAAGCTAACTTAGCGTCTTCCTCTTCATGAATGTATATAGTATATAACATTTATTGATCTTTATTTACTTTTAATTGATATCAAGATGCTAATTTGTCACATCTAATTCTTTGGTATCTTAATTGATTGTAACCCCTTATTGACTTTATTTTTGTTTTAGACAAAAAGGGGGAGAACATTGTTTTTATTGTTTTGATTGACAAAAAGGGGGAGAAAGATTTTTACCCCTCATTGTTGTTTATTATTTTGATTGTTTACCCCTTTGTTGATGATTGACAAAAAGGGGGAGAAAGATTTTGAGTTTATGAGTTTTATATATGCATATTTATGTTTTTGCATATATTAAGTTTAATATAGTTTATTGTTAATTGGTATCTAGAGCATGTTGTGTTTTTGAACATTTCATTGGTATCTAGAACTTTTATTGTTTATGCATATCTATGCATGTTTTCATACATATTCATTGCATATTTATGTTTATTTGTTTATGCATGAGCTAAGGGGGAGCTTCTTTGAAGCTTAACTTTAATCCATGTATATATAACTCTATGAGTTTTGTCATCATCAAAAAGGGGGAGATTGTTGGCCCAAAGGCCTTCCACCCTAGTTTTGATGATGATTAACTCATGTAGTTATGTTCACTAATAATCTTGTGTTTCTAGTCTCAGATCATTTAACAAGATATTAGTTGGTGATTAGCTTCAACAAGGGAGTTTAGAAGCTTTTCAAGGTGAATCCAGGGCTCAAGCATCAAGATCATACCTTGCCTAGCTCATGGATCACGGAGTTTGGACCAAGTCGCCTTGAAGATGAAGATCGTCAAGAAGACTTAGGTATCCATAGTTTAGAGTGTGTTTTAGATCCATTTGTAAAGATAATAATAGTTGATATGCTCAAGTGCACAATACACACACGTTTCATGTTTTGGATTTGGTTTTCATGAATAGTTTGATCAAAACAAGTTTAAATAGTTTTTATGTATATTAGATGTGTTCAATATACATACATGCTTCATATCTTAAACAAACTTATTTTGATATGTCTATTCATGAGTTTTAGGAAAATCAGATTTCCTATTGAAAAAATCCAAGTTTGATAAAAATACAAGTTTTGGTTTTTGGTAAAAATTGTTAGATACAAAAATAGTTCATATTGATTGATATTTGAGCTAAACCTTTTATCACATGTTTATATATCAATGCAAAATGATAAAAATATTTTGTGGATTTTTAGAAGACTTAAAAGATTTTTTAAATATTTTTAAAACTGTTTTTCTGACCCAGGTTTCTGTTCCAGGCTTCAACCAGTCGACTAGTCAACTGACCAAGTCGACTTGGGATGAAGTCGGTCGACCGGGTCGGTCGACCGACGTGCACAAGCCTGTGCACGTTTGGCAGACACAGGGGCGGTCGACCGTCTGGGTCGACCGGGTCTGAGAGCTCTGCTATCTGTTTGTTTGGGTCGACCGGGCGGTCGACCGGGTTGCCCCAACGGTCACATTTCTGACCGTTGGCGATCGGCCGGGCCGGTCGACCGGTAGCCTGTCAGGCTGCCACATCAGCCTAACGGCTAGTTTTCTGATGGGCCTATATAAACCCCAATTCTTTGGGATTTTGGCTAAGATTTTTACAAGAGAAAAAGATACAGTTTCTCCTGAGTTTAAAAAGAAGTTTTCAAAGTGTTTTAGAGCTCAAAAGATTTCATTCTTGTTTTGTTTTAGGGTTTTGAAAAATCAAAGAAAATAGTATTTTGGGAGATTTGGTTTGTTCTTCATTTATATCTTTTACCAAGAGTTTTCCCAAGTATTTTTCTTTGAGTTTGTTGTTTTCAAAACTCTAGTTTTTCCACACTTAAGCTATCACCTATCCTATTCTATTATGATCTTGTTTTTGTGGAAAAAGAGATTGGTTTGTGGTTGATAGAAACCACTTGTTGTAAACACCCTTGTTCTTGTTGTATCCCTCTTGGTAGAGGTTGGTCGGGTGATTGTTTGTATCCCTCAAGTGTGAGGTGGATCGGTTGTTGTTTGGCTAAGGGCCTACCCCTCTTGTGTGAGGTGGTGTTTGTATTGAGAGAGGAGTTTGGTACTCCTAGTGTTGTAACAAATCCTCTTCGGTAGAGGTTCCCTCGGTGGGAGATAGTGGATTGGAAATCCTACACGGTGGTGTAGGCGGGGATGTAGAGCTAGGGGCTCGAACCTCGAAACATATCCTTGTGTTTGCGTTTGATCCAATATCTCTCAACTCTCTCTCTCTTTTAATTGTGCAAAGCATCATTCATTATTCATATCATACATTGCTTGCATTGTACCTTGCATATTTCATATTGCTATATCTTGTATATGCTTGGTTGTTTGTGTGTGCCTCACTGTACTTAATCAACAAGAGCTTCACATAGCACCTCAACCCATATCTAGGGGAATTAAGAGGAGTTAATCCAGAGCCCTTCACGGGGAATTCGGCTACACTTGTTGATTGTACTAAGTGTGATTGCAAAATTGTTTTAAGTTTCCGCATTTAGCGCATTTAGTTCCTAGATTAGCACGTACACATATTCACCCCCCCTCTAGGTGTGCTTTCAGATAACCCCCTTGAAGTAACTACCGAATCCGAGGTAGATGAAAATGACATGTCATATGATGAGCTTGCTTATTTTTGTCAACAATTACTTGAGAAATATGACATGATTAAAAAGGAAAATAAAAATTTGAAAAAGAAATTTGATTGCATGCAAAAAGATAATGACTCTTTTAAAAATAAGATTGCATGTTTAGAAAAAGAAAAAGAGGATTTGAAAAATGAAAATGTTTCCTTGTTTTCAAAATTGAATGATCTTTGTGAAGAAACACCACTTTGAAAAATAAAGTTGCTTTGGTGGAAAAACAAAAAGAAATTGTTTTACAAGAAAACACTACTTTGAAGAAGAAAATTTTTGAAAAAGAAAAAGGAAAAGAAAAAGTTTCTAAAAAGAAAAATGATTTTATATCCCACTATAATCTTCATGCCACCATTGATGATAGTGAGATTGCATGTTTGAAAAATAAAATGGATTGTTTGAGCTCAACCTTGAGCTCATGTGCATTTAACCATAAGAAGTTGGAAACCTTGTTTTCAAAGAAACAAGTTCCAAACATTCATGCACATCATCATCATGCATATGTTGCACGACATGACCACACCCACACCCATATGCATACTAAGGTGTACAAGTGTACACATTGTGGCCGCAAAGACCATTTAGCAAAATTTGTTACGATAGGATTAATGCTTTAAATTTTGCTAACAAAAATGTTTGGGTGCCTTACAAAGCTAACCCCCAAGGACCCAAAAGAAAATGGGTACCAAAACCCCCACCTTTTGTTTTTGATATAGGTGAGGGCTCTCGCAAGACGTGAGAGATTTAGTCCTTGATGGTGGTTGCATGGACTAGAAGGACATACATTTGATGCATCACTATCAAGGAAGTTTGGTGGGACGACCACCATGTTTGGAGCTTTGAAGTTGGTAACAATCTCTAAACTCCCATTTTATTTATGTTCATGCTTGTTCATTCATGATATTCATAGCATGTTCATGTTTTAGTTTATGTGCTTCATGTGGTAAATGATAGTTTAAATATAGCTTTTATCAAAACTTGTATTATTTTACATGTACAAATAGTGAGAACAAATTGATTCATATATGTTTGTACTTCATGCTCATTTGTACCCACTATATGCACATATATAAGCTAGTTTTGATGATTCTTTCATTTATACTTGTTTTGCCAATTTTTATGCTTTACTTCATGTATATGTATTTTGTATTCAAATCTAATAAATATACATGTATACCCGTGAGTCTCTTGCCTTCATGCAAATACCTTTAATAGACTATTTTATGTTTAGGATATGTATGCGTATTGTTAGGATTGGATAAATCATACATATACCTAGAAGTGTGCTTTGTTTTAATGAAAAATGAATTTTCATGTTTGTTTGATAAAAATGAATTTTTATGATTTAAAAAAAAAATGATACTCACACTTTTTGAGCCTTAATGATTATTTTCATGAAAATGCAAGTTACATGATTTTTGAACACTCACACTTTATTTTTTTTGTCATGACTTAGTTTCATGGACATATTTTTGAGCTTTATAGACTATGAGTGTAAAATTTTGTGTATTTAGTATGATTTATGAAAAACATATGATTTGATGATTTTGAAGGATCTTTAACTAGTTTTTCAAAAACTAATTTAACTAGTTATTTATTCTTCAATATTTATGAGATATACACATGATCCTATTCTTGCTTCAATTGGTATCATTGGATCATTTCAATTGGTATCAATATGATTATTTTTGTATATACTCATTTGTTTTCTTATATATGAATGTTTCAATGTCAATTGGTATACTCTCTTTTCATATATATATGTGTGTTTCTATGTGCTTAACTTTCAATTGGTTCACATTTGTTTAAAGCACAAAGTTTTTAATGAAAAATAAAAATATTTGATCATTATGTTTACTATCGGTATCAATATGTTTAAACTTCATATTTGTTAAATTTCAATTGGTATCAATGTGATTTACAATAATGATTATTTTCATTTTGGTATCTTAAAAATTTGTTTGCTTTACAAGAGCTCTGATACCTTTAAGAAAAATTCAAATTTTAGTTTGAATAAGAAAAATTAAAAATGGTTTGATGTGTATTTCCTATATGCAAGGAGAGCTTAACATCTCTTCTACATATAGATTCATGTTGAGTGTATTGTATATTGAGGAGTTTGACAACTCTTCTTTATGTGATACACGTGTGTAGGGGAAGCTTCACATCTCCTCTTATGCATTACATATTATACGTTATGTGAATTGCTTGTCATCCCTCTTTCATGTAATGTATATATGTAGGGAAGCTAACTTAGCGTCTTTCTCTTCATGAATGTATATCGCATATAAACTTTTATTGATTTGTAATTACCCCTTATTGGTCTATTTATTTATGACAAAAAGGGGGAGAAAAATTTTATTTTTACTTTAACCCCTTTGTTGATGATTGACAAAAAGGGGAGAAGAATTTGAGGTTTATATGCATGTTTTCCTTGCTTTATTATTAAAGGAGAAAAGAATTTATTGTTTATGCATATATGTCTTGTTTTGCAAATAGGAGAAAAAGGATTTGATTTGTTTTATGCTTGTTAGCATGTTTATCTCCACACATTTGCATTCATGTTTATGTGCTTCATTATCATATTTATTTGTCTATTTGGTATGCATGAGTTAAGGGGGAGCTTCTTTGAAGCTTTACTTTAATCCATGCATATATAACTTCATGAGTTTTGTCATCATCAAAAAGGGGGAGATTGTTGGCCCAAAGGCCCATCACTCTAGTTTTGATGATGATCAACTCATGTAGTTATGTTTACTAATGATCTTGTGTTTAATTAGTGACAGATTTATGATCAAGATCTTAGTTGGTGCATAGCTTCAACAAAGGATTTAAAGTCAAGTTTTAAAGCTAGCACGGTGTTTGGACCAAGTCAAGAAGGCTTCAAGTGAAGACTTCAAGAAGATGAAGACTTGTGTCTAGGTTTGTTTTAGAAGATTTTATTTTTAGTTAAAATGTAAAGGATAGAGTAGTTGGTGGATTGCTCAAGTACATATACACACACACTCTTGATAGTTTTGTTTTTTACAAAAGAATTTATGTTTTGGACAAATACATAAAAGAATTTCCTTTTAGAAAAGTTGTTTTAATATGGTTTGGGTAAAACAAATATAAATCATATTTAGAGCTTAATGTCAAAAACATAGATATTTCATCTTGATTGTGTAGTGGATCATATCCATACACACTATGCCTTAAAATGAATTACAATATCTTGTTTTTGTATTTGGAGAAGTTTTGGAAAAACAAGTTTTGGAAAATACTGTTTTTAGTTTGAGCCATATTTTCCAAATTACAAAAATAGTCCAAATCATTTGTAACATGCCTTGATTTTGTGCAAGCATGTTTGTTTATCAAAGTATATTGGTAAAACTATTTTTGTAGATTTTCTATGTTTTTATGGGATTTTATTTGAACCAAAAAGACTTAGTTTTAATCCCTTAACATTTCTGACCCAGAGCTGGCTGGCAGGCCAGGTCGGTCGACCGCACGGTCGACCGCACCAAGGACCGGTCGACCTTGCGGTCGACCGACGTGCACAGAGCTGTGCACGTCTGGCAGCACAGTGGGCCGGCCGATCGGACGGTCGACCGGACCAGAGAGCTTTGCTCTCTGTATCTGGACGGTCGACCGAGCGGTCGACCGGAGGCTCCAACGGTCGGATTCTTGACCGTTGGCGGTCGACCGGGCGGTCGACCTGTAGGCCTGACATACCCCAACGGCTAGTTTTTCTTAGCCTATAAATTTGGGGGTTTGGTCATTGTTTTGAGCCAAGATTTTCAAGTGGGTTTTCACCAGTTTTTCCTGAACTATTTAGAGGTTTTTCTCCACTTGATTTAGAGCAAATACTTCCAATCAAAAGGGGAGTTTATTAAGAGTGTTAAAAAGAGATTTCTTGAGTTTTCCTCCACCATTCTCATCCTTGTTTTCTCACACAACACTTGAGCTATTCATTGCTATATCTACCTATAGGAGTTTGTTGTGAGAGGATTTTAGGTAATCAAGAGTTGTGATCACCAAAGTTCTACTTTGTTTCTTTGAAGAGGCGGACGTGTGTGTTCGCGATTTGTTTCGGGTCCTAGTGAGGACTCGGTGTTTCGGGTTCGGGTGCGAACTCCTTGTTTGAGGTGCGGCCTCGGCGATCCGGTGGGCTTGCGTGTGTACGGACTAGGGAGTCCGAGAGTTGTAGGTGTTGCGGCACCGGGTGATCCAGTGGGATTGTTTATAGTGGAAATCCTTCGTGTGTCGAAGGCGGGGATGTAGAGCAAGTGTGCTCGAACCTCGAAACAAATCCCTTGTGTTTGCGATTGCTCACTCTCTCTCTCTTTGTCTTTATATCTTGCATACTCTTATTGTCTATCTTTATATGCTTGATATGCATTGTGAGCTTAATTGATATACTTGCTTGGGTTTGTTTGCTAACACTTGTATTAAATCAAGAGAGCCAACGCGGCACCTCAACCCTTATCTAGGGGAATCTAGAGGAATTTGTCCATAGCCCTTCACGGGGAATTCGGCAACACTCTTTGGTTATACGTGGTGTTTAGTGTAATAGTTTTAATTAGGTCATAATAGTTTTTAATTCCGCATTATTTGGTATAAGTGACCATTAGATTAGCCATCACCTATTCACCCCCCTCTAGGTGAACTTACAAATCTCACTTGCATTTTAATTACAGTCCATTTTTTATTTTTCTTAATTAATATTTATTTTAATATTATTTTACGGTCAACTGTGTGGTTAACTTTTTCACTTCCACTTTCACATTACCATCCAAACACCAGAAAAGACATAACATTTTCAAACCACACTTCCCAATAACATCCAAACACCGGAAAACTTACTAACCAATTCTCAAATTCCAAAGAGAATTATTGCTACTTTCTCACTTCTTCACATCTTCACATCCTTACTTCCACCCTTAAGGTAGGTTTGGAACCTGTCCTATCACTTTATCAAATCCCTAGCTTTCTTCCTCAGTGTTATTTTTTTAATATTTTTTAATCGTCAAATAGTTAATTTTGTGGTCAACTTTTCCACTTACGACTTACACAATAGGACAATTAAACATTATAAAACACAATACATTTTTTTCATACAATTTTACATTACTAATCAAACACCGTAAAGCTTATTTGCATGTAACTCACATACAACTGTAAAAAAAAATTTACGATTTGCTGCTTGTGACAACCGACCTTAGACTTTAGACCTTAGACTTTAGGCTCATTCCAGATTTGATACTAACACGCTTTGTAGCGACCCTCATTTCAAATTCAAATGAGGCTCCAACTTGTGAAGCCCGGGAAAGATGTTGAGCCACGTGGATTATCAGTTCTGGGCCCACAGAACAGACAGAACGGAGAGAATCTTGGTCTGGAGACCAACCTTTCTATGCAAACCTCCCCCCACAGCCGGCTTCTGAAGACACCCTTAGCCATTAACTTATTAACAAAACTGCCATTGCAGATCCCTCTATCAGAATGACTCCTACCAGTGCCGCATAATTATTAATTATTAGATTTGTTGCATGCTCATATTATGAGATAAATTAAAATAAAGGAATCCAATTTTCATCATGATGCCAGCAACTACCTCCAACTACCATCTTGCTTTGTTCATCCACTTACCTGTTGAGTGAAGTTACCACCCACATTGAAAACGTTTTCGCTGAAATTAGGAAATATTTCAAGTGCACATCAAATTTCTCTCGGAAATGGTTGTGGGGTATCATGGTCAAGAGGAGTGATAAGATTCTTTGCAGTTACTGTTTGGGGATTGATTGCATACAGGAATCAAATTCTCAAAGCAAACACCACATTAAAAATGGCTAGATAGACAAATTGAGAAAAATATATTCAATAGTAAGAACTTGATCCATTCAGGCTAATCAAATGAGTCAACTCCTTGTACAGTTGATTTATAATTGAACATAATTTTAAAAGCACAAAAGATAAAAGATAAAATAAAATAAAAGCAGATGCATCAAACTTATTAAACACAAAAAAATAACAAATTTGGATAAATTATTCATGAGGAGAATTATGAAAATTTCTCAAGTTTCGAGGCGCGACATATTAAACACTACAATTTTGACTTGCATGAAATATGTTATATTTGCATTCTAAGAATTACATTGACGAAAAAATATGTTAATGTAAGAATATCTGTTTTCACAAATATGAATGCACGAAAAAAATGACCCAGTGAAAAATTCTTCTTTCAAACTTATGATATGAAGAGAGACCCAGGTCCATTCATTCTCACCGGATGATAACGGATTCGGTTCATATGTGTGAGCCACACACACATACAATAAGAGAACCAATCATGTATTGACATGTATATTGGCCCTTTTATAATATGTTATATGTGTGAGACTCATACACATATTATAAGAGATTAAAAGAGTTCTAATTTATGTGTCAACGTGTGATTGGTTCTCTTATTGTATGTGTGTGTGGCTCACACACATGAACCCAACCCGATACAAGGGGAACCTGTCTCGACAATTTTGAATGTTACCTTTTAATAAGCACATTAATTACCGCCCTTCCGCTGATGGTAACCTCCGCAATTTTCCCACCTACCCAGGGGCATTTTGTCCACTCGCTTAAGCTAATTCTGTTAACCTCACATCGATATTTAAATACCCCACCTTCAATAGTATACTCTCACTCTCGGAGTGTCAGGACCGGAAGAAATATAAAGAGTGTGAGCAGTTAAAGTATGGCGTACATATAGTAATCTTAAAATTTCAACGTTTAAAAAATCCAAAATAATCTTCGATCCCTCCTTCACCACTCTCCCCTTTTCTCTTACTCCCAAAACCTCTCCCTCGATTCTCGATATCGCTATTAATGGCAACATCCGCTTTCAAATCGACGTCGAGGCGGTCCTCTATCGCCCCCGGCGACGCCGGATCGTCCAACCGAGCCGCCGGAGCTCACCGCCGGTCGAGGAGCCTAAACCGCTACTCCGGCGGCTTCCCGCCGCCCCCGCCTGAGCCCGATGATTTCACCACTCCAAGGGGCAAGTTTGTAAATAAGACGAGAGGCTTGGAGTTTCCTGAGATCAGCCTCGATGATTTGGCCGATGAGTTCTTTGGGACGAAGGGGTTCGAGGTTGAGGAGGATGAGATTCGGTCAGGTTCGGTTCGGACCGGACGGTCCAATAGAAGGAGCGATGATGAGAGGTTTAGGATGGAGACGGAATCGTCTCGGAGAAGGGGGCGGTCAGTGTCGAAGAAGGGCAGCATTGGGAATTGCGATGGATCGAGGCAGCCGAGGCGATCAGTTTCGGTTGCGAGACGTCGGAGTGATGGCTTGGAGGTAATGTAGTGAAAAAATTTGCTGCTTTTGGGAAATGAAGTTCGCTGCTTGCTTTTGATTTTCTTCTAATACCTCAATAGCTAATTAGTCATATTGTGGTTTTAAAGTTGTAATCTTGGAGGGGATTGCTTTTTCTAATTTCAATTTAATGTTCTCGTTTACTCATCAGGAATCTATCATTGGGGTTTTCTGGCGGTCTAAAACTTTGTTGATTGAGCTTTATCATTTAGGATTTCTTGGTACTCATGTGGTGATCGTGTAGGATTTCTTGGAAGTTATCGGGCAATTGCTTATTAGGTTTTCTGGTGTCTTTTATCGTATTCAGTTCACAGTTAAAAACTGTGTTCTTGGAAAGATGAAGAAATCTAATTTACTATTTGGTTCTGTAGTTTTTATTTTGCTTAGGATACCTTCATTAGTTGAGTTTTCTTGTGGTCCAAAGTTTTCTTTGCTAAGCTTGCCCTTTGGAATATATCTGTTGCTGTGCATTAGTGCAAAGGCATGGTGCAAGCTTTCCTCTTTTCTGATTTTTCTCCAAAGACATTACTAGTTAGGGGATTGTGCTAATTTCCTTCTTGCTTTTTTCTGTCCCTATGTAAAGCTTAGAGCAGTGCTATGGGAATTTTGCAATTCATGATATAAATATAGCTGCCTTTAATAATTTCTATTTGGTATGTATGATTTAATGTGGTAGTTTTGGATGTTTCTTCTTCCTGATTAAGCTTCTTGAAAACTTATAAGGCATCCATATGTTAGTTGTAAAAACTGCTTCTTGCTTCACATGAGAAATCTTAGCAATCCATTTCTCATAAATTAACCAGATGTGACCACTATGTTTCACCATGGTGCGTATATTTTCTCATAAATATTCCAGATGTTGCCCACTATGTTGCAATATGGTGCATATATTGGTTTTAGCTGCTAAGTCGAAGAGAGCCCTTCCAGTATAATGGGATCTTTTCTGTTACTATATATATAATATCAGTTATTCCATACATTTAATATTTGGAAACTTTGTGCTGCTTGATGCAACATGACACTGTGGGGATATTTGGATCTCAGCACTACATCAATGCAGAGAAAGGAATTGGTTCTTACTTAAAGCAATTCCCTTCAAGATTGAAAATAAAGTCTATTAGTAGACAAGTTGTGTACCTTGCATTTGATTATTTCAATCTTTAAGATTGAAAATGAAGCGATAGATGCGTATATTAGGAAACCATATGCGTATTAAGCACAACACTTTTTTCAATATGCGTAATCTCGAAGTGCCTTATGGTGCCATTGACCGGTGTGTTTACATTCATGCTTCTTGGTTCATCATAGTTTTCCAAATGGTTGAATTAAGTTCTTGTATAACTTGATCATATATTGTGTGCTCAATTAGTGGAATTATTCATTAAATGTGTTTAGTGACATGGATGTGCATCATCTTTTAGACTTTTATTTCTGTTCCCAAAAGTTGTTAGAATATAAAAATATTATCCTCAATCCTTGCCACAACTTCAGAATTTTCGGAATTTTGGTGCAGTGACAGAGATTTTAACATGGTATAATAGCAACCCAGGTTCAATTCCCATAACATTTAAAAAGTAGATTTGAAAAAGAAAATGTTGGTGCGCAAAAGCTCAAGTTTTGACCCATAAAAAACTCTGGACATGTTGAAGCGTGTTAGATGGGTTGGGTTTGGCGGGTTTTGAGGCAAATTCTATATCCAAACCTGAAATTTGAACCCCTCGCTCTAATAGTCATCATTTTGGAAATTATTAGTTTCTTGGTTATGTTCATCTCAATATAGTTTAGAAGCATAATGTGGGAGAAATAAGGAACTTTGTTGCACTGTATGTTCTTTTATTATGTGTTTTTGTTCTAATGTCTTTGTCACTCATCTTTCTTTCTTGTATGAGTGTCAATGGTGGGTTGGGTTGGGAGGGTTTTGAGGCAATTCTATACCCAAACCCGAAATTTGAAGCCCTCGTTTAAACAACCCAAAACCCAATGGGTAAAAGAACTACTCAACCAAACCCTACCCACGGGTTTTCGGGTTCATTCGGGTTAGGTTGAGTAATTCGAGTAGGGATAGGTATCGGTGGGTCACTGCATATGATCAAAATTATGCTTGGGTTTTTTAGTGTATTTAGATCCCAAGGGAGGATCATTTACTTAGATATTTTGGCGTGTTTAGATTTCGAGGAAGGATTGTTTGCTTGGCTTTTTTTGGCATGTTTAGATCTTAAGGGAGGATCATTTGTTTGGGCATTTTTGAGAGAGAAGAGGATCAATTTCAGAAGAGAGTTTAAGAGTATGACAGAAAAGAAGTATATACGCCAGCAGTTTCTGCTCTTTCAGCAGTTTCAGATGTTTCACCAGTTTTGCCAATTTTAGATGTTTCAGCAGTTTCAGGTTACCCAGATGTCATCTTCTTCCTCCACAACTACTTGACACGATCAGATAACTCTGCAATTTATCTTGCATAATCTTATCCATACATGTGCGTTATAGATTCAAGAGTTTCAGATCATATGACTGGAAACAAAGTATACTATCATCTCTTGATTCTATATGTTCTTTTCTCTCTGTGTTACATTAGTCAATGATCATAGAAATTGCTAATGCTACATCTTCTCAAACTCTATTATCTGTACTTTATGTTTCAAACTTTTCCTTCAGTTTCCTATCAGTTAGTAAGATTACTATAGCGTTAAATATTCCGTAAAATTCTATCCTATATTTTGTGAATTTCAGAAACTTGGAACAAAGAAGATGATTGGCACTGGGCGTGAGAAAGATGGATTGTATTACCTGGACTTGTCTCTAAACCAGTGACATGTACCAATTCTGTTTAACTTTTTTTATCATTTTTGTCGGTTAGGTCATCCCTTTATTAGTTTTAAATGTTTTGGTTCTTGAGTCAGTCTAACCCTGTCTTTAGAATATGAGTCTTGTCAACTAGGGAAGCATCATCAAATGTCTTATTCTAATAGCGTCAATAAAAGGGCCAACCATCCATTTAATTTGGTTCATTCAGATATATGTGATTCATGTTCAATAAAATTCAAACTTAAATTTCAGTATTTCATTACTTTTGTAGATGATTACTTGCGTGTTACTTGACTTTATCTCATGAAATCTCGTTTTGAGATCTTTTCTGTATTTCAAAATTTTTATTATGAAATTAAACCTAATTTAACATTTATGAAAATTTTAAGATTTGATAATGTTTAGGAATATTTTATTCATCTTTTACAAATTTTATGACCGAACATGACATTATTCATCAATCTTCATGTCAATATACTTCTCAGTAAAATAATGTCGCTGAACGTAAAAATTACCATTTGCTTGAAACTATTCACATGTTGCTTATTCATAAGGAAGTTTCTAAATATTTTTAGAGTGATGCAGTTCTTACAACATGTTAGTTAATCAATCAAAATTTTCTTCTATTTCGCAAAATCAAATCCAATTTCAGTATTATGTCACCCGCAGCCAAAAATTTTTGGGTGGGTTTTTTCAGAACAATGTATCATAATCAAAATTAGATTTTCGTGTTCTCAAATATATTTTTTGGGATTTTCGGACACAGAAAGGGCATCAGTGTTATTATTCTTCATTAGATCATTTTCTTATTTCAGCTAATGTCTCATTTTTTGAGTTTAAAATTGGGTTTGATAGTGAGCCTTCTCTCAAAGAGTCCGCCGAAGGCAATATGTTCTTCCTTATTTAGATTCACCAGTTGTGCATACTTCATCATAGATTGATATAGAATTGAATACATTGCCATCTATATATGGAGAACCAAAACCTCATTACCAGTTTGGAGAATCAACTAGAGTCTTCACAAGACGTTTTTTTACTATTCTAATTTCGAATCACAAAGTGATGAGAATACATATGTATTTCCCTCTAGTCATACTACTAATGATTTTGATACAATATCTAATTATGACATTTCCCTTGCTCTTCGCAAGAGTAAATGTATTTGCACATCTCATCATATCTCTTGCTTTGTATTTTATTTACATTAGTCTTCCTCTTTTCATGTCTTTATTTCTTTTGTGGACTCTTATTTTGTTTCAAGTCTGTGTTAGAAACCCTATCTATCCCATAATGAAAGAATGTCATGAAAGAAGAAATGCTGGACTTAGAACAGAATGGAACCTAAGATCTTACTGCTCTTCCACCTGAAAAGAAGGGAGTAGGGTGTCGATGGGTGTACACTGTGAAGTTGAATCCTGATGGGTCATTGGCTCTTTTGAAGGCCTATTTGGTTGTGAAAAGGTATTCTTGTTAGGATTATAACTGGAATACGTCATGAAGGTAGACATAACTTCGAAGATCAAAGAACGGACGTGCACAAAAAGCTGTGTACAATATTAGTCGACTTATAATTGGTATAGTCGACTAATGATAAGAATTAGTCGACTTATACATTGGTATAGTTGACTAGGTCTTGCAACAGAGTGTTGGGTTCTCAGTTTTTGTCAGAGTAGTTGACTAATAATTGGGTATAGTCGACTAATACATGTTATTAGTTGACTTATACTTAGGCTTAGTCGACTAATATTTGGTCTGATTGTTTTTTTTCTGAATCTGTTTCCTGTCTTGAGTTGAATTCGAGTTTTCTTTCCTTTGAAGAGGTGATTGTTCGTATTGATGAAGTTTGTATATGATTAGAAGAGTTCTATGATTTATAAATAAACCCTTGGTGTTGACCTTCAATGTATTCAATGAATTAGCAATTTTTAAAGAGTATAATTTAGCAAAGAGAGAGATTCGTGTGAGAAACTGTAGCCATCAGGGTTTCGCTGTTCTTGACGGTCATCAAAGGGCTTGTAATTTTCTTAGTGAGTGGTATAAGTGCTTCTATTTGTACTCCCTCAAAGTTTTATAAAGTTTATCTTACTTCTTTCGTGGACGTACACGCGATCTGCTTAATCGGTTGAACCATGTTAAATTGTGTGTTGGCTTTCTATACTCCGGATAACTTCCTCCTCTTTTTTCTTCTCGTTGCTGTCGATCCTGTGTTGCTTCTACTGCGCCGCCTCAACGATTGGTCGTGGGGGTTGTCAATTTCACAATAATTGATATTAGAGTAAGGTTAACGTGAAGATGTCGCGATTAAGTTTGATATTAAGAAATTCGATGGTGTCATCAATTTCAGTAGGTGGCAATTATGATGAATGCCATCCTAACTCAGAGTGGGCTAAAGAAACCACTACTCGAAAGGGAGAAAATGCCTCAAGACATGAAGGAAGAAACTTGACAAGAGTTGGATGAGAAAGCCTTGACGGCTATTCAGCTGCTTGACGGACAAAGTGTTGGATGGGTTTTCTACAGAGAAAATAACATTCTCGTTGTAGGAGCAACTTCAGAACCACTATCTGAAGCAGTCGTTGGCGAATCAGTTGATTTTGAAGTAATTTCTCTTTCTTCTCCGCATGCATGAAGGTACACCTATCAAGTCTCACATTGCAGAATTTTTCTCTATTATCAATGATTTAGATAAGATAGAAGTTAAGATTGAAGATGATGATCAAGCACTTTTATTACTGTGTTCTTTACCTTTTTCATATAAGAGTTTTAGAGAAGCTATCATCTATGGAGGCAAATTAACTATTAATGTCAATGAGGTTAAGGAGCATCTACTTAACATGGACAAAATTGACAATCAGTTGACGGGTGAGTCTCATCGTGATGATTTCGGGCAAGTTCACTTTTCAAAAAAGAAGAGTAATAATGAAAGTTTCAAGAGTAACCCAAAATAAAAAAATTTGATGTGCAATTGGTATCACAAGAAAAGGGGCACATTAGAGCTGATTGTTGGACTCGAAAGAAGAAACAATTAGATACTAGTGTCGCTGAATTGGTTGAAGGAGATGAAGAAAAGTGTGACATTTTATCTGTTACAGACAGATCGGTCGGTAATAATGATAGATTGATAATTGACTCTGGATGTTCACAGTATATTAGTTTCAATAGGAAGATGTTCTCCTCATACACTTCGGTTCAAAGGGGAGAAGTCTTCATGGAAAATTCTACGCGTTGCAAAGTGATTGGTAAAAGAACAATCTAGTTTCGGTTTCGTGATGGATGCATCACTACTCTTTAAGGCGTTCGTCATGTTTCCGAATCAAGGTACAATCTCATCTCTGTTGGAACCTTACATGGAGAAGAGTTCAGTTTCAATTCCGAAGGTGATCTTATGAAAGTTTTCAAAGATACTCATGTGAAGTTTCAGGCTGAACATGTTGGCGATGTTTACCTGTTGCGAAATTCGGAGGTCACAGTTGGTGGATTCAGTTATCCTCAGCTTCAAGAATGGAGGTCGTGGAACAATCGGAGACTACGATGGTTTGAAACTCGAATGTTCAGTTTTACTCCGAAGGTGGATTGAGACTAGGCAGCGCTGACGCAAAATAAGAAAGTCCAGATCGTTACTCCAATGGTGGAGCAAATTCTCATAAATCTTGCGTGGATTAAGGAGGTTATTGGGTGATCAAGTTTAGGTCGGACCTGAATTTATTTGACTTAATCAAGTTGTGAACCCCATGAGGGGATTATGGAGAAGAAAGAGCGAGATGGAGATGAAGTCAAGATTTGTTCAATTGTGCATTAATGTGAGCACATAGAGTGTGGTGGTTATTCTCGGACTTGGACGAATTCAAGTTAAGGGGGGAGATTGTTAGGATTATGACTGGAATACGTCGTGAAGGTAAACTTCAGAAATCAAAGAACGGACGTGCATAAAAGTTGTGCACAATATTAGTCGACTTATACTTGGTATAATCGACTAATGATAAGAATTTTAGTCGACTTATACATTTATTTAGTCGACTAGGTCTTGCAACAGAGAGGTGGGTTTTCAGATTTTGTCAGAGTAGTTGACTAATAATTGGTATAGTCGACTAATACATGTTATTAGTCGACTTATACTAAGACTTAGTCAACTAGTGTCAGGTTTGACTGTTTTCTTTTCTAGATCTGTTTCCAGTCTTGAGTTGAATTCGAGTTTTCTTTCCTCTGAGGTAGTGATTGTTCGTATTGATGAAGTTTGTATAGGAGTAGGAGAGTTTTATAGTCTATAAATAAACCCTTAGGATTGATCTTCAATATATTCAATGAATTAGCAATTCTTAAAAAGTGTAATTCATTAAAGAGAGATTCGTGTGAGAAATTTTAGCCATCAGGGTTTCGCTGTTCTTTGTGGTCATCAAAAGGTTTGTAATCTTCTTAGCGAGTGGTGTGAGTGGTTCTAATTGTACTCCTTCAAAGTTTTATAAAGTTTCTCTTCCTTCTCCTGTGAATGTACACACGATCATTTTAATCGGTGGAATCATGTTAAATTGTATGTTGATTTTCTATACTTCAGAATATCTTTCCTATTCTCTTTTTTCTTCTCGTTGCTCGTCGATTTCGTGTTGCTTCCGCTGCGTTGCCCTATCGATTGGTCGTGGGGGCCATCAATTCAGAACAATTCTCAGGTGGATGAATGAATTTTCATGACACCTTCTCACCAGTTGTAAAGCGGACATCATTGCAGATTCTTGTTTGTTTGATTTCCACTCACCACTAGCCCCTCTATCAGTTAGATGTTAAAAATGCTTTTCTTAATGATTTCTTGGTAGGGAGGTTTATATGAAGCAACCACTGATTTTGTTGCTCAGGAGTATGGCTTGAAGCAGTCATCAAGAGCTTGGTTAGGATGATTTGCCTCTGTTGTTTGGGATTTTGATCTCTCTCGTTCTCAGAAGGATCACTCTGTGTTTTGGCGACAACATTAAAGGAAGAGATTACTCCTTGTAGTGTATGTAGATGATATCGTTCACTAGTGATGATGCAAATGTGATTGCAGATTTAAAATGCCATTTAGAGGAGCATTTTCAGACAAAAGACCTTAATCTTTATAGCCATTCTTAGGCATTGAAGTTGTAACGCCCCGATCCTGCGGGTACGGAGACGTTACTGCAACGTATATACGCAGGTCAGAAATACCCTCACGCATATACGCTAAGCATCAGTACAGGCAAGAATCAGAGTACGGAAGCAAGTGGTGCATTATACATTCCAACACATGAGTACAATTACAAAGTTATCACCAGAGGTGACAAATATTACAATAATATTACATCACCTGATAGGCGCAAATGCGAGAATACAAAGATATGTATATGAATGAACAGTACAAAAGGGCGCTCACGAGATAGCTGGAAGAGCCGCGAGCCAACAGGGGGAGTAAGGATGGGACTGGAGGTACAGCTGATCTGACTGCTTCGCAGAAGTGAACTTGGTCCTCCGCAAGAAAATACCCTACGATCCAAGCTCCGAAACCTAGACATAAGGATCCAGAGGAGTCAGAACTCCCCAGGCGAGTAGTGCTACAAATGCCAGATGGCGTGCTGAGATAAGTACAAGTGTATCGATAAAACCGAATCATAATCATGCATTGAAAACCGTGTCGTGAGCAGGAGCATGTATAAGCAGGTAGATATGTAACAAGTGCTATCAGACAGGGAGTACTCATGGTATGACAAGATAAGAGCAGGTAAGGTGGTGAGAAGTAGAATAGATAGGACAACACCAGATATCTCCTAAATTAACATAAAACCGTTAAAACTGATAAACCGAATAAAGCCAATTACAAGCAAAACCGATCGCACAAGCTTAGGTCACGGCTCCATGAGACTAGTACATCGAAGGAATAATCCAAACAAGGAAACCCTCATCTATATACCTTTATCTCATATCACCGTAATCCAAGCGCATACAACCCGAATTACAAAACAACACAACAAATTGTATATATTAGTCTATTATTATAATTAGGGCCGTCTAAGTTCCAGGCTTCAGTATGTGTCCCATTCCACATACTTCCGCTTACAACTTATATAGCAAGTTATTTGGAAACTGATAAAGTTCGATGAATCATGTTCTGGATGGGCCCCGTACATGCCCGGGACAACGGTTCAGGAGTATCCGGTGCTGAGCCGGAACGTACCGCTAGGTACCGGGACTTATGGACGCCCGAACAGGAATAGAGTATCGCAGATCCCATAGAAATAGGCCTAGGGCGTGTGCATACCCGGCGGGAATAATCAGGAGTAGGGGTGCCAGTACACCCCACGGAATCCCTGGTGGCCGCCAGGTGATCCCTCAAGTATTTGGCCACGCGCGGCTCGATATGCCCACCATAAACATGATTAATCAGGGCCCATCAGTTTCCCCCAAACCAGGTGCAAGTTGCCTTATTATAATTTATCAAGTAAATATCACTTTTATGGTAAGAACCGAAGCAGAACATGATCATGAATTCAGGAGTACATAACAAGAATCATAACAGGAGATCAGGTACAGACAGGAGGTGATCCTACAGATTCAAGAGGTGGCCCCCACAGATTCAAGAGGTGGCCCCCACCATGTGTGTGGTGTGGCACTTTGTTCCATGTGGCACTTTGCTCTGAGGGGATGGATTCTAGAGGTGGCCCCCACAGATTCAAGAGGTGGCCCCCACCGCGAGTGTGATGTGGCACTTTGTTCCGTGTGGCACTTAGTTCCATTCAGGATTTGACGGGAACAGGTGGTACAACATGAGTCAGTGTCAAGTAGTAGTATGTCAGGTGTCAGGTGATAACATATCAGACAGGTATATGCCAGCTTGTATCTGGCGATGGTAGAGTGATAGTTGAGTAACATCAAGTGAAGCTGAGCAATTGAAGGCACATGATCAATACAAAATTCATGGGAAGGGTCTATTTCTAATAAAGGGATCAAACACAGCAGTCAGCCAATTCTAGTCGACTAGGGAAAATAAGTAGTCGACTAGAGAAGGAGTTAGTCGACTATAGAGGGGGACCAAGTCGACTAATAAGGCCGCGTCTCATAGGGTCGCGTCTTCAGAAAAAGTTAGTCGACTAGGAGTAAAGGAGTAGTCGACTAATAAGGTCGCGTCTCGAAGAGCCGCGTCTTCAAGAAAAAGTTAGTCGACTAGGAGGAAAGGAGTAGTCGACTAATAAGGTCGCGTCTCGAAGAGCCGCGTCTTCAAGAAAAAGTTAGTCGACTAGGAGGAAAGGAGTAGTCGACTAATAAGGTCGCGTCTCGAAGAGCCGCGTCTTCAAGAAAAAGTTAGTCGACTAGGGGTCTGTTTGGATTTAAGGAATTGGTGTGAAGTGAGGAAGTAGGAAGTAAGATTTATTTCCTTTAGGAAAAAGGGAAATGAGTAGTAAGTTTTCTGGTGTTTGGATGATTGGTGGGAAGTGTGGTTTGGAAAATGTTTTGTCGTTTCCGGTGTTTGGATGGTAATGAAAAGTGGAAGTGGAAAAGTTGACCACAAAGTTGACCGCAAAATAATATTAAAATAAAAATTAATTAAGAAAAATAAAAAATAGATTGTAATTAGAATGCAAGTGAGATTTACTTGACCAAAAAATTAACTGTTTTATGCTATAACTTATTATAAATGAGATTTACATGACCACAAAATTAACTGTAGCACTCTGGAAGTGAGAAAATGGTTGTGTAAAAGAGAGATGAAAAAGGGAAATGGGGGTTTTCTTATTTTCCTTTTCCGGTGTTTGGATAGATAGGGAAATGAGCAATTATACTTCCCCACTTCCTCACTTCACTGTGATTCCTTACATCCAAACATGCCCTAGGAGGAAAGGAGTAGTCGACTAATAAGGTCGCGTCTTCAGAAAAAGGGTTGCGTTTCAATGAGTTAGTCGACTAGGATAAGGGGGTAGTCGACTAATAAAGGGTTCAAGTCGACTAATGACTGGGTCAAGTCGACTAACAGAGTGCAAACAGAGAGCAGAACCTGACTTTTGAGGGTTGTGTTTGTTGATAAAATACAAGTAGGAAAATAGTTATCCATGTCTTGGCGAGTAAAGTTACTCGTCTAAAATGTTCCTTTGATGCGTCCGACGAAGAAAAGCTCGGCCCCAATCCAAAAGGAGGGTACCGGCCCTAGAGTCTTGCCGATGATGACGAGGAGCACGGCCCCAATCCAAAGGAGGTGGCCGGCCTTAGAGTCTTGCCAACGGAGAAGAGCGCGGCCCCAATCCGAAAGGAGTGGCCGGCCTTCACAAGGGAAAGAGGTTGATGGTGCAAGTATAGTTCACTTTGAAAAAATGGAATTTTGCAAACGATGTTACGGGGAGCGACGAGTTGGCTAGAATGAAAGAGCTCGCCGAGGAGTTGATATTGGCGTGGTTCGTGGTGTCCAAGGAGGTGTAGGTGGTGGTGGAAATGGTGGAGAAGGTGGTGGTGAGAATGGGTTGTTTGGTGTTTCTTGGTGTAAAAGAGGAGGAAGAAGATGTTATGGAGGTGTTGTTGTTGTTGGAAATGGAGGAGGAGATGGAGGAGAGAATGGTGGAGGATTTGGTGAAGGAGTGGTGGAGGAGATGGTGGTGGAAATGAAGGAGTGGTGGCCGGCCAAGGGAGTGGGTTGCTGTTGGCCTCTCTGTTGGCTGCAAAAAGAAGAAGAGAAAATGAAAGAGAGAGAGTGAGTGGAGGTATTTATAAAGGGTGGGAAAACATTATAATAATGTTGCCATTACTTATCAAAGCAAAAGAGAACGCACCAATTAAGTTGCGTCTCAACAAGGCAATGGCTGCGTCCAGGCCAAAAGAACTGGACGCGGGGATGAAAGCCGCGTCCAGGAGGAAATGCAAAAGGCTGCGTTTTTAACAAAAGGACAAAAGTCATAATGACTTGATTAGAATTGATTAGCCGTGCATTAAATGCAGCATGAGGAGGCATGGAGAGGATCTCCGCCTTAAATGCAGAATCGCAGGTAGGTGAAACTCGCGTTTGAGGAAGGAGGAAGAAAATGGGAAAAAGAGAAAAGAGGAATATTTGGATAAATTCTTGGTATCTGGGAAAATATTGAAAACTCCGGAAAAGTCCAAAAATAACATAGCTTGGAAAGCTTCCCAAAAATTCTCAAAAATAATAAATATTATAAAAAGATTTTTGGTGAAATCGGTATTCAAAGATTCAATCTCATTTTCAAAATAAAAATCCTGAAGTCAACCGTCAATCTCGGTATACACCGGATTGGCCGGATTTTTAATAAAATTAGAAAAATCCCAGAAAATGTATTTGGATAGAAAATATGATTTTAAGAAGTTATGTGAAAGCCATTTCTTAAAATTCAACTCCGTTTGTAAATTAATATTCCGAGAGTCGGTCAGCGGTACTGGTCGGCACCGGTTTTGAAGATTTACAATTTAATTCAGGAAAATTTCAGAAAATCATAGAAAATCTAAATTATTGGAAAACAGTATTTAAAACTGAAATCGGTCAATTCGGAATAGCGAAAAGATCAAATCGAGCAATTTACTAGGATCGGGTTTCCGGTTCAGATTAGGGCTGACTCCGAGTCCACGAATCAATCCAAGACAAAACGGTCATATAAACAATTCATAATACAAAACCAATACAGGAAGCAAATCGAAAAATACGATCGGAAAATCTGAATACGCAACTAAGTACGTATTCCGGGAGCGGGGTGTTACAGAAATAGTTAGGCCTAAGAGGAGAATTACTCTTTCCCAGCGGAGTATGTGCTTGATATGCTTTTTAAGGTAGGTATGTTGGCGTGCAGAGGTGCATCGTCCATAGAAGATTATGTCAAGTTACTACCAGATCAGGAGGAGATCTTAGATAATCTTGACAGGTATTGTTAGTGAAACATTGAACTACCTAATAACAACTAGACCTGATATTATATTTATTGTGAGTGTTGTCAGTCAATTTCTCTCAGCACCAATGACAACTCATTGGGATGCAGTAGTGCAAATTCTCCGGTACTTAAAGAAGTCTAAAAAAAGGATTCTATATTCGGATTATGAACACACAAGAGTTGCTGGTTTTCAAATGATTATTGGGCAGGATCACCGTTAATAGGCGATCTATCACATACTTTTATGTGTTTCTTGGAGGAATCTTGTGTCATAGAAAAAAAACAAAGTGTGATGTCACGATTTAATGTGAATTCAGAATATCGTGTGATGGCGAATATAACTTGTGAAATGGCTTGTGTTGGCCCAGAGGCCTTAACTCTAGTTTTGATGATGATTAACTCATGTAGTTATAGTTTACTAATAATCTTGTGATATTTAGTTTCAGATATTTAACCAAGATATTAGTAGGTGATTAGCTTCAACAAAGGTGTTTTGGAGCTTTCACATGGTGATTCAAGAGGTCGAGCGTCAAGTTCATATCTAGCACTCGGATGGAGTCAAGCTCAGTGGATCACTTTTGGATCGAGTCGACTGGGAGACGGCGTTCTATAAGAAGGCTTCGGTTTGTTTTAGAATAGTTAGTTTAGATCCATTGTAAAGTTAGATAGTGTGATATGCTCAAGTTCACAACACACACACTTGTTTTAAGTTTCATGTTTATTGGTTTTGGTTTTCGGTTTAACCGATCTTGGTTTTCATGAATAGAATTGAATCAAAACAAGTTTACATGGTTTAATGTATATTAGATTTGATCTATATACATGTATGCTTTATATTCTTAGAAAAACTTATTTTGATACACTATTTATGTGTTTGGAGTTTTGTATTTAGACAAAACTTATTTTCGAATTTAATGTCAAAAACATTGATATATATATATATATATATCTTTCATGTATATTGGATTCTATCCATATACTATATGCTTCAAAGTTGTTTAAGTATCATGTTTTTGTATTTACATGTATTTTGGAAAAATCGGATTTTCATTTCAAAAATACAAGTTTTGGAAAATACAGTTTTCAGTTTAAGGCAAATTTTCTAAGTCACAAAAATGGTTCAAAATGTTTGTAACATGGTTTGATATTTACTCACACATGTTTGTATGTCAAAGATAATACAAGAACTGATTTTTGTGAAATTTATGTGATTTATGGGATTTATTTGACAATAAAGAGACAAGTTTTTAAGTTCTGAAAAACAGCTGCCAGGCTCTGGCGGTCGATCGGAACGGTTGACCGGACCAATGGTCGGTCGACCGGACCGGTCGACCGATGTGTACGAGACGTGCACAAAGGCCAAGTTGGCTTGGCCGGTCGACCGACTGAAGTCACCCCACTCTCGGGTGGGGGCGGTCGACTGGACGGTCGACCGTAAGCCTTGGCCCGGTCGACCGGGCGATCGGCCGGCCAGAGAGCAATTGCTCTCTGGATCTGGCACGGTCGACCGGGCGGTCGACCGAAGGGCTCAACGGTCGATTTTTTGACCATTGGCCCGTCGATCGGCCGGTCGACCGGAAGAACAATCTGGCCCTTTTCTGCTGCCAACGTGCAGATTTCAAATGGGGTATAAATATCCCCCATTTGAGTTGTTTCTCAAGAAGTTTTTCAAGAGCAAAATTTTAGATCTTTTCAAGTGTTTTAAGAGCAAGTTTTTCAAAAGAGTTTTTGGGTTCAAAAGATCAATCTTCATTTGTTTTTAAAGTGTTTGATAATTCAAAGAAAATAGTCTTTTGAGAATTGATTTTTGGTCTAAAAATTCTATATCTATTTGGAGATTTTCCCAAGTGATTTTCTTTGTTCAAAACACTTTGTTTTCTCACACTTGAGCTTATCTTGCTATCCTATCTATAGGATCTTTGTTTGTGAGAAAATTAGTTTGTGGTTGAAAGAGACCACCAAGTTGTAAACCCTTATCATTGCTTGGCTTTGTGCCTTTCCCTCTAAGTGTAGAGGAGGTTGTGCAATTGGGTTGTATCCCTCAAGTGTGAGGTGATCCTTGTTTGGCTTTGTGCCTTTCCCTCATTTGTGAGGTGGATATTGTGGTGGCTTTGTGCCTAGCCTCTAAGTGTAGAGGTTGTATTTGTTTGAGAGAGGAGTTGTGTCTCCCTGTTATTGTTTTGCCCCAAATCCTCAGTGGAGGTTCCCTGTGTGGGAAGTCCTGTGTGGACGAGCTAGTGAAAATTCTTCTGTGTGAAGGCGGAGACGTAGAGCTGTGTGCTCGAACCTCGAAACATATCTCGGTGTTTGCGATTGATCCACTTTCTCTAACTCTCTCTCTTATTTTGTGCCTTGCATTGATTCATATTGTCATATCATTCTTATATGCTTGGTTGTGTTTGTTTGTGTGCCTCACTTGTGTTTAACCACGAGAGTTTCATATAGCACCTCAACTCTTATTCAAAGGAATCAAGAGGAGTTAGTCCAGAGCCCTTCACCGGGAATTCGGCTACACTCGTTGGTTACACTAAGTGTGTTGCATTAAGTTTTTAATTTTCGCATTATTGTTCATAGATTAGCCGTACACCTATTCACCCCCCTCTAGGTGTACTTTCAGTTTGTGTCAGAGACTTGTTGACTGAGCTTGATTTTGCTCCAAAATATCTTATGAGGTTATACTGTGATAACCAAACTGCTATTCACATAGCTGAAAATTTAGTATTTCATGTATAAAATATATTGAAGTGGATTGTTATTTGCTACGTCAGAGGATAAAGAGAACATTGTTCATGCTCGACATATTTCATCCGATCATCAACTGATAAATTTACTCACAAAGTCTCTTGAGAAGACACGTTTATTTTATTTGTAACAAGCTGGGCATATATGATGTATATGCTCCAGTTTGAGGGGGTATTAGAAAATATGATTTGTATAAGAAGTGATATATGGGTTGAAATTAAAAGTAACTTAATTAGGAGTCATATTTCTACAAAATACTAAGAGTCCTATTTTTATTAGGAGTTATAATTGTATTTGCTTATAATTAAGAGTATAGAGGGAAGATTCATCAACTCTCTAATTTTCATAATACAATTCTTCTTATATCTCTTTTTATTGAACTCAACAACTAGCTCAATCACACCATCTTTCCCTCCTGAGTATTAGATGCAGCATACACGACCTGTTCCAATATGTTTCCCCCTCCTTTTTTGAAAAACACCTAGAGGGGGGGTGAATAGGTGTAAATGTTAATCTAGTGAACTAAATGCGCTAAATGCGGAAGCTAATGCAAATTTTGCAACACACTTAATACAATCAACAAGTGTAGCCGAATTCCCCGTGAAGGGCTCTGGACTAACTCCTCTTGATTCCCCTTGAATGGGTTGAGGTGCTATGTGAAGCTCTTGTTGATTAAGTACAAGTGAGGCACACACAAACAACCAAGCATATAAGATGATATAGCAATATGAATCAATGCAAGGCAACACAAGCAAAATGAATAATATGAATGAATGATGCTTTGCACAAATGTAAAGAGAGAGAGAGTTAGAGAGACAAGTGGATCAAACACAAACACAAAGATATGTTTCGAGGTTCGAGCCCCTAGCTCTACATCCCCGCCTACACCACCGTGTAGGATTTCCAATCCACTATAGGAGTACCGAACTCCTTTCTCAATGCCACCGAGACAATACAACCACAATCCACCTCTACCGAAGAGGGAGAAGGCCCGTAGCCAATACAACAATCTCCACCTCACACTTGAGGGAGCAAACCAAACCTCAACCTCTACCAAAGAGGGAGCAACCCAATCAAAGTAAGGGTTTACAACAAGTGGTATCTTTCAACCAAAAACTCTCTTTTTTCACAAAAACAAGATCCTAATAGATTAGGATAGATGATAAGCTCAAGCGTGGAAACTAGGTGTTTGGAAAACAAGCAACAAAGAAAAACTACTTGGGAAAACTCTTGTAAATGATAGAAAATGAAAGCCAAGACAAATCTCCCAAAATATTCTTTTCTTTGATTTTTCCAAAAACCTAAAACAAATAAGATGAATTCTTTTTGGCCCAAAAACACTTTTGAAATCTTTTAAACCCCTTCAGAAAACTGAGAATTTTTGCTCTTGAAAATCTTGGCCAAAATCCCAAAGAATTGGGGTTTATATAGGCCTATCAGAAAATTAGCCGTTATGCTGATGTGGCAGCCTGACAGGCTAACGGTCGACCGGCCCGGTCGACCGCCAACGGTCAGAATTGCGACCGTTGGGCAAACACGGTCGACCGGCACGGTCGACCCAAACAAACAGAGAGCACTGCTCTCAGTCCCGGTCGACCGCCCGGGTCGACCGTCCCAGAGCTGCCAAACGTGCACAGATCTGTGCACGTCGGTCGACCGGCCCGGTCGACCGACTTCATCCCTAGTCGACTAGTCAAACTGACTTAGTCGACTGGTTGAAGCCTGGAACAGAAAACTTGGTCAGCAAAACAGTTTAAAAATATTTTAATAAATCTTTTAAGTCTTCTAAAAATTCACAAAACTTGTTTTAACATTTTATATTAAAACACAAACAAGTGATAAAAATTTCAAGACATATATCAATCATATCAATTCATTTTTGAGTCTTGCAAATTTTATCAAAAACAACACTTGTATTTTTATCAAACTTGATTTTTTCAAAACATGAATAGGATAGTCAAAATAAGTTTGTTTAAGAAGTTTAAGCATGCATGTATAAATAGAAACCATCTACTATACATATAAACAAATTAAACTTGTTTTGATCAATCATTCATGAAAACCAATTCCAAAACATGAAAACGTGTGTGTTTGTGCACTTGAGCATATCAACTATACTAAGCTTTACAAATGGATCTAAAACACACTCTAAATTATGGATACCTAAGTCTTCTTAATGATCTTCATCTTCAAGTTGACTTGCTCCAAAACGCCATCCATGGGCTAGGCAATGTGTGATCTTGATGTTTTGACCCTGGAATCACCATGAAAAGCTTCTAAACTCCTTGTTGAAGCTAATCACCAACTAATATCTTGGTTAATGAATCTGAAACTTAAACGCCACAAGATTATTAGTAAACATAACTACATGAGTTAATCATCATCAAAACTAGGGTGGAAGGCCTTTGGGCCAACATTTTTGACAAAGCTTTGCAAATTTATAACAACAACAATGCCTTTATCCGTACATTTTTTGGGTTGATTAATAGGAGATTTTATGTCCCAAACAGGTGCAAGAGCTAACTCCCCTCCTAAGAGGTATGCTTATAACTCCCAACCTTAGCACCAAAAGTAAGGGGATTACATGCATAATTTTGTTCTTTTATAAATGCCAATTCTGCCCTTGGAGCTAATTGGGATATTAGTGGGTATTTGATAGGACTAAAAGAGCTACACACTAACTCTATCCTAACACTTGTATCCAAGCAAGGACTGATGGTTCTCATAATTATGCACTTAATTCCCCCTCCTTTTTGACAAACATCAACAAAGCCTTTATCCCTACATTTTTTGGGTTGATTAATAGGAGATTTTATGTCCCAAACAGGAGCAAGAGCTAACTCCCCTCCTAAGAGGTATGCTTATAACTCCCAACCTTAGCACCAGCAGTAGAGGGATTACGTGCATAATTTTGTTCTTTTATAAATGCCAATTCTGCCCTTGAAGCTAAATGGGATATTAGTGGGTATTTGATAGGACTAAAAGAGTTATGCACTAACTCTATCCCAACACTTGTATCCAAGCAAAGACTGATGGTTCTCATAAAGAATTGCAACACTAAGATTGGTGACTTTTGGAAATGTATCCTAAGGTTTGAAATAGTAATATGTGTGGTTACATTCTTACTGTGCACGTGTTTTCAATTTCTAGTGTCCTAAATCAACCTTTATGTATGATGTAGATGATTGTAAATTTTGAAAAACAGATGCATGAATTTAGGTGTGATGAGGACATCACGCAGTTCTTTATCTTGTCATGCCTTAGCTTATTCAGGGGATTTAGTATTTTGTTTCAGCCTTATTTGAGTAGCTGTTTTAGCTTTATTTGTGTTCCTTTGTGGACGTTTAGTACCACATCGGTTATTTCCCAGTACTCCTTTCTTGTAAAGCCTATATAAGGCCCCCTTAAACTATTGTATTGGAATCAATGAATGAATGATTAAAACTTTTCCTCAAATTATTTGTTAAATTCTTGAGTTCAGCTGCTCTTGAGTTTAGGGTGAGAAGCCCGTGCAAGGGGTGGAAACCCAAATCTTTTCTTATCCTCAATTTAAATTTTGGTTTCGATTTGAAGGTGATTGCGATCCAGGTGGTTTTACATCATTTTGGTATCAGAGCACCGGTTTTCAATCCCCTTCAATTATTGTCTTTTCCAAATCTTTCTTCCAATCTCCCCCAAACCCTAGATTTACAACAACTCCAGATTTAGATCCATATAAAAAAAAGATTTCACTGTTTCAAAAAAAATTACAGTGAGATTCCGTCGGGAAAAAAAAACTGTTGAAAATTTCAAAATTCCGCACTGTTCATCATCGTCTTCAAGCTTCACCCCTCCAAATCCCGCCGCCTTCGACACCACCACGTCGCCAGATCACCGCGCCACCGCCTTCCAACGCCTCCTCAAAGATCGACGCGATCAGACGACGACGGGATCGCCTCCTTAATTCTCCGGCGAAATTGACAATCAAGCAGGAGCCTCAACGCGCCGACGAGATCGCTTCGTTGACTTCCAGCGAACCTGATTGCTTATCTTCCTCCAAATTCTCCTTGCGACGCAGCGCCTCCTCTGCACCGATCTCTGCATCTCCAGACAACGACGAGTATTCTCTGCCTCTCCAGATCTAGTGGTGAGCCCGAGATGAGCGAACGGAGCACGACGAGCATCCACATCACCACCCTTGACGGCCTCGTCAACGTCAACTCCCTATTCACGATCGCCGTCTTCGTGAACCTCTCCCTCACTTCCCCGAGCTAGAGAGCCTTTGAGATCTCTGCCGACGACTCTGGAACTTCCCCGGCTGAGCTCCGCCGCCTCTCCCACTTCGTCTACAAACTATTGAAGTCTGCCGCCTTCGTCTTTAACCGACGACGGCCTCCAGCGACAAGACCGCCATCTAAATCGTCGCAGTCTTCATCTTCGTCCTTGCAATTCCAAAATCAGACACCCAGATCCGATCGTCGAACCCACTGCAGACTCGCCACAACCTCATCACCGCTCCGCCGTTGATCTTCATCATCGTTCGGGCTTCGAAACCACCGCCGAGAGCAGATCTGACGCTTTCGCCGAGATCTCCTGCTCCTTGCCGGAGCTTTATGGCACCGCCAAGTGTTGTCGACGCCTCCAGGAACTTGACCGGAGTCTTCCCCATCTTGCCGGAGACCTCCCACTCCCAAAGTGGCCGAGTCCCCTCTGGCCATTCGCCCTCGTCACCGGAGCCTCAACGACACCTCACCGCGCCTGCACCTGCCGTCGTCGCCGCTCCAGCCTTGCCTTAGCCGATAGCAGAGAGAAGAGAAGAGTGTGAACGGAGTCCAAGGATTTCCGTTGTTGATTCCATCGCGACCTCGTCGGGCTCCCATCGCCGGCGATAGCCCCAGGCCGCCGACATCAAATCGCCGCCGCCTTCTCCGTCCACCTTTGCCCTAGCCGGCGCGAAAAGAGAAGAGGATAAAAAAAGGGAACGGGTGAGAGTGAATGAACAGGGTTGGGTTCTCCTATAAAACCCACCCGGATTCTTATTGGGCTTGGCTTCAGATCCTTAAATGGTTGGGCCGGATCCAAACCCAACCGACCCATTTTAAGCCCATTTGGGTTTTTAAGAGAATTCATAGCGGGTTGCGGGTCCGGGTTTAGACGGGTTGAGTGATTATAACCTGAACCCGACCCGATCCACTTAAGTGACGTCACTGCTGACATCAGCAGCCGGGTTAACTCACTGAGTTGATTCAGTCCAGATCCAGTTCGTCCTGACTCAGTCCAGAATCGCAGCATCGCTTCCGACGGCCGTTCATGACTCGTTTCAAGTCCGAACTGATCCGTTCTCGAGGCAGTGGATTCGTGACGAACAGTACTACGCTCCTACAGCAGTCACAATCTGATTCAAGCTCCGATCGTCTTCCAAATTCAACTCAGTAGATCAGCACACCACAGTTCACAGCTTGTTTCTGCCCTGATTCAGATCCGATTTGCGCCATTCTCGAGGCATCCAGCTTTCACTTCTTATCACCGCTGTCCAAAAGTCTTGTGGGCAATCTCAACTCTTCAGTGTGAATATTTCTCTGAGGAATCTTCAAGAACTTTTGCGTTTGGGCGTGAACGACTCCACCTCAGGTGATATCACAACTTGACCTATTCGTTAACTGTTAGATTATTTGCAACTACTATATGGATTGCTATAATTTGTTGATTGAAATGCTATTTGCTTCGATCTAGTGGTTGCATCTTTTCATCATTTTAGGAATGCATTTTTATTTACATTTTAGGCTTAAACTTTAGGGTATTTTTTTTGTTTAGTGCATACATTTAGTTTAATTGACTCTAGGGCTCCCTACTGCATCTGCTTGCTTGCTTGAGTCATCATGACTAATCAGCATTATAGGGACTCCCACTTAGACCAGCTACACAATCTCCATCAGGGTCATATGCATGGTTCACAGTCGCGGTCTCGGCCGCCGACTCGGCGGGCACTGAGACGGATCGGTCTCGGCGACTCGGATCGGTATCGGGCGATACGCGCAAAACGCTATAGAGAAAACTCAAAAAATTCTGAAAAAATCACGACAAATTTTAAAAAAAATGTAGACACCCACATTCATGTATCACATGTCCAAAATATATCACCTAGCATACTAAACATAAAGCGAAAGTATAAATACACGCGTCGTTGGTAGAAGCATATCAAAATACATACACAATAGAGTAAATTACACAAACTACATTCATAAATACATGCTAATGTAGTTATTTTCACATTGAATTGCGATGAGGCACAAAATCATCATCATAATGCTGAGTCAACCGAGTCAACTCTGATTCTCGGCCGAGTTGGCCTTCTCTGAGTTGAGCCGACCGACTCGTGACTCGGACTCGTCTCGGAGAGGGCCGAGACGGATACGACTCGGCCGACTCGTCTCCGACTCGGCCGAGTCTTTGAACCATGGTCATATGTCCGTTCATGAGTACATTACCATATCTAAGGACTTAACCCATCGTAGTGAAGTGAGAGAGCACCCTTCTGAGACTGTAACTAGGTTTATTTGGGGTTTACGGCCTAAAATAAAACGTGCTATGATTACTGGCCCCTATGACTTAGACACTGTTGAAGATGCCTTTGATGTTGCACTAAAACTGGACTTGACTTTCAAAACGCTAGTCAATGCTAAGGTCAGATGTTCTAAATGTGAGGGCTATGAACATTATAATTATCAGTGCCCCTTAGAGAGTCAACATCTTAGAACTGTGCCCACTAATGAAGTTGACGATTCGGAGGCTGTTAAGGATGACCAAGTTTCTTCTAAAACTCTTAATATAATTGAAGACATAGCAGTTGATTCTGTCACACAGATTAGTGATGAAATTCACCTGTCTTCTGATAGTGCCAATGATGACGTGGACGAGACAGTTGAGCCTAATATACCCACTGTGCCTAATCAGCCATTCGAGTCTCCTTGTGTTGAACCTAATTTTATGGTTATTCCTATCAATTCATCTTTTAAGAAGTCACCTGAATTTCTTGCCAAGGTCCAACAAATAGTTTCTAATACTTCTTTTTCGGGTTGTTTAGAGTTTGTGTCTGAGTCCCGTGTACCTCCATCGTTAGATTTGTGTCCTTCTGGGCATATTATATCTCTCATTCTCCCATCGTTAGAAGTTATGCTTAGATACCTCCTGCTTTGCATCTGCCTGTTGCATATATTGATGACATCTCTAGACCGATAGCAAATTGCAATGATACTCATAAATTTGCTGCATACCCATATAGTATTTTGCAGGAATTTGTAGTTGATAATAGGGTGATGGTTACGAGTCACTCTGAGGCCACGAGAAAGTTACACGCTTGGCGTAAAGATTTCGAAATGACTCTGAAGAGCATTGCGTACATTGCTTACGAGTTGGATAGCCCGTGGGATCCTAGTATCAGCTCCGTCTTCAGCCAGGATGTGCGCCTCACTCTACTCTCGGTGCCTTGATCGTGCTACTATCTTCCACAATCGATCTGTCAGGGAGACCAGCTCCTCCTCTGCCACCATGGTCTCGACATGATGTACTCATGCTGCTGCCACGACCACCACCTTGGCCCGATTGAGATGCTTCGTGAGGATAGTCCTCACTCGACAGGGTCGAGTTTCTCCCACCCCGAGGGAATTGATGAGGACATCACGCAGTTCTTTATCTTGTCATGCCTTAGCTTATTCAGGGGATTTAGTATTTTGTTTCAGCCTTATTTGAGTAGCTGTTTTAGCTTTATTTGTGTTCCTTTGTGGACGTTTAGTACCACATCGGTTATTTCCCAGTACTCCTTTCTTGTAAAGCCTATATAAGGCCCCCTTAAACTATTGTATTGGAATCAATGAATGAATGATTAAAACTTTTCCTCAAATTATTTGTTAAATTCTTGAGTTCAGCTGCTCTCGAGTTTAGGGTGAGAAGCCCGTGCGAGGGGTGGAAACCCAAATCTTTTCTTATCCTCAATTTAAATTTTGGTTTCGATTTGAAGGTGATTGCGATCCAGGTGGTTTTACATCAAGGTGCCCGTTCCATGATTTGAACTATGGAGCTCCTTTTCCCACTCCCTTTATGCTCTCCTTTAACCAACACAAATAACTATTTAATCGTGTGATTGTTGTCATATACTGAGCTCATCACATTCTCTTTTATTCTCTCCTTTAACCAATTGAGTTCTTGCGCGTTCTGTGTAAACAACTAGTTAATTGTGTGGTTGATGTCAATTCTTGTAGGACAAGATTAATGGTGAATTGAGATGCCATGATCGTGTTGCAGGAGAGAAGAATGGTCTTTATGGAAATGACCGTAGCTCTAGGTCGCGAAGATCAGTCTCTGTTGCTCGGTATCGGTGTAGTGATTTGGAGGTAACTCTATTCTTCTTGTTAAAGCTTGGTGAAGTATGATGTTTTGGAAAGTCAATCATGCCATTGCCTTGCTTTTCTTAAAACATAACTATAATTTGTTGAAGTCAAACTTATGGAAATGAATATGTATTAACTTAGTGTCCAAAAAGTATGATTTATTTTTATCTCTTGTTTATATGTCTGAGCTTCATTCGGCTTGTCCTTAGGCCGGTAAACATTTTAAACTTGTGGAGGCTCGGTTTCTTTTCTCCCCTTATCATTGGCCTTCTTCGTTGGGTTGGTTTCTGGAAATGACGGCAAGCTGAGGCCACATGACCAATAGGGTAACAAGAAGAATAAAAAGCTGAAAGGTTCTCATAATCTAAAGAGGGAAAGAGATAATCTTCACCAACCTTAAGCATAAGGGACTTGGAAAGGTCCACATCAATTAACATTTGTGCGAAGTGACCATAATCTCCTTAAGAGTCATCTCATCAAACTTTAATGGCACTCCCACACCATGCACAAGGTCTGACAAAATCTGGTAGTCCTAATACTCCCAACGCAAATCATAGAATCCGACCTAAATCTGAGCATTCATGGTCCTTTGAGTGTACGGATTGAAGTTCTAAACCTATGATTGAAGCCGTAAGATCCCGAGCTTCAAAGAGAGGGCAGCAATCCCCTAAAACACATGACTTCTCTTCCACCGAATGCAAGAGAATCTGATAGAAACGTCTTTCAAGAGAAATGAGTCTCCACGATGATCTGAGTTTCCAAATAGACTAAGCTTCTCTCTCAATGTTGGGAAATTTCATGGCTCTTCTCCATTTGAAAGGAACACCCAACTGATGGCGAGTGACTGCAACGTTTCAAGCGTTACTCATATATTGTCAAGTTCATTTTGATTGCAATGTAATCGCCCTTCCGCGTTGGAACGAAAGACACTGGGGCAGTGGGTGAAGAGACAGCCTGAGCATAGGACTTAGTGGTTGTTGGGGCTAACTGGGGTGGCTCGACGTGGGCTGCAAGAGAGGATTCGACATGGGCGGGCACATGAGCAGCATGTGGGGAAACGACGGACGTAATTTGGGCAACACCATGGGAGGCGAGCTTCGAAGGAGTGGCTGTGGATGGGTGGTGGGCCTCGGGGAGAACTCAGAGAATGACGGAGTAGCCATGACCGAGGTCAGAAAAACATGGGATTTCGTCAGAAATAAAGAAAGAAAAAAGCCCTAACTGCAACAATAGAGAGGGCAGGGGCGGAGGGCAATAACAGGGGTGGAGGGGATGGCCGGTGTGATGAGAAGGGGGGTGTAGGGGCGGTGCGAGTCTGGGAGAGGTGGAGAGAGTGGCGATGACGATGAGAAAAGTGAGTAGGTGAGATTGGGCCAAAAATCAACACTTGACAGCGTGATGTGATGGCATCGATCTAGATGAGGGGAGGGCTGAGGGTGGTGGAGGAGTGGGCGGGGAGGGAGGGAGAAGAAGATCGAAGGTGGTGGAGGGGTTACCGGCGATGGCAGTGGCAGAGGAGGGAGATGGTTTGACTTCTCCGTCACGTCACAATCTCTCTTAAAACAACTAAGAATAACAGCGGACAGAAAGAGGGACGACGACCAGTGGACGACAGAGCAGCAGGCCGAAGACAAGGAGGCCACCGACGTTGACATTGACGACAGTGGCCGAGTACAGTCTATGAATTTTGAAGCTTACTTCTATTTTAAGGACTTAAAGAGTCTGTGATATTTGAAGTTAATTCTAAGTTCGGGGTCTTGCGCACCCATGACATACATAGTTCAGTTTCATTTTAGGGAATCAGTGGTCAGTGAAATTAAAGTTCAATTTCAATTTGGGGACTATAACCCGAAGCTAAATTCCAGTTTATGGATTTGTTAGGTGTCTGTATTTAAAGTCTAATTCCACTTTAACAAGTTATCAATTTGTAACTTTTGAGGGTTAATTCTGGCGCTACTCAAGTTGTCCTTGATATTTGATGTTTAGTTCTACTTTTAGGATTAGTTCATGAGATTTTAGGTTTCTTTCTTGTTTACGGACTAGTGGTTCATTATATTTGATATTTCCTTTTAGTTTAGCAACTTTAACAACTTAGGTATCCACAAAACTTGAGGTTTAACTCCTGTTGAGAGGGTTGTGGTCCATGAATTGGCATCATCCTTTATATTCAATGTACCTTTCAAGATCATTATGATTGATGCTCATATGGTTATCTATGAAGTCGCTATTGGTCTTACTCTTATTGTGTTCCCAATTTTCGGGCATATTCTGGCTTGATCAACAAAGTTAACACTTGAGCTGCCCCAAAAGAATTTGCTAAGTGAATACTCTATGCAATCTTGTCAAAAGGAGATTCCCACTCTGAAAGGCCTCTAAATCCAGATATTCTAGTATCAGATCAGATTGGAGGGAACTCTCTCTCTCTCTCTCTCTCTCTCTCTCTCTCTCTCTCTCTCACTCACTCTCTCATTACTAGTGAATTCGCTTCCATTCTAACCTTGTCAAGAAATGGTAAAATGATGCTCAAATGGTTACTTATGAAGTCGCTATTGGTCTTACTCTTATTGGGATTGACTGTGTTCCTATGATCATATGGTTGGTGAAAACATGATATTTTCTTGTACTTTTGATTAAATAGAAGATTGTTTTGAAGTCTACTTAGTTAATGTTTCGATAGATACTAGCAGTGCACTGTAAACATAGATATACATGTAATAGATTGTACATAGTCTGGTTCCTTAAATAACTACTTTGGGAGTCATATAAAAATTCCACAACAGACTCTGTTTATCTTGATTTACATGTCATAAAATGAAGGTATATATGAAACGTGCTTTTGATACTCCGTACCATGCAACAAATGGTAACAAAATGAACGATTTTTCTATAATATTAATATTAGGTCTATGGTGAAGTAGTTGTCCAAACTACATGACTTTTTATACACAATCATTTTAGGACATAGAACAGATCATCCATAAGTATGGTCTGTGTTGTGATTTTAGGCCAACTCCTTAAGTAGTTATCTAAGGAGGTACACTAGGTAAAGTATATATACACATATGTATTCAATCCTCCTTAAAAGATTTGATAATTTTTTTGGTAAAACCGATGAATGTGAAGTAGCATCTAAATATTTTGATAGAATGCCATCATACCCATATCCCTTACCAATTGCAATTTGATAATAGTGAACACATAATCATACTAAATTAAACTCCAATTAACTCAGACTTATTGTTGGCTACAATATGTTCGCCTTTGGTCTTGAGTAGGCATAAGAATCACACATTTGAAATACAAACATATTACATCTTTCTAGTAACTCAAAATAGTATGTTAAATAATTAATCTTTCCCAAAGCAAAAACATATAGAAAGATAACATGATCACAAAACCAAGTATTCTCTATATTTATGTTGCATGCACACTCCTATCGTTTGGTCGTGTCATGTCTGACACGTGTCATGTGTATCTTAAGAGTATACCATGTGTCATTGTGTTGTGTCCATGCCAGGATTGTTGTGTCCGTTCAAGATAGATCTATATTAATATATATTTACATCATCCATTTACAATTTTTTCGTATGTGGTAATTTATATATTTACGTCATCCATTTACAATAGTTTTGTATGTGGTAATGTAAAATAGTAGTACAAAATGGTTTGTTAGGGAGAAATAGTTCGTCATATATCCTGAATTCTGGGGACTGTTTTCCATTAAGATGCTTAAACTTGCTACTTGTTATGTTATATGTACTGATAATAAATTGTCTATTCCATGCTCCAAACAGCAAGTATTTATACATAATTTGTTTCTCTGTGTCCATGCTGCATCCATATCCTAAGTTCATAGGATTTTCCCTTGGGTCATGCTGTATAATGTCTCATTTCCGTGTCACTGCTGCATGGTAAGGCAAGATGTGAATTAAGTTTTCAATACTTTGATCAATTTATTCTTGCTGTGTTCTATGCTGTGTCCATATCCCAAGCTTTTTTAATAAGATTTTCCCTCACGTCATGTTGTATCCACGCCCATTTCTATGTTGCTGCTCCATGGTGAGATAAGATGTGTATTAAGTTTTCAATACTTGGATCAATTTATCCCCACGATTGATTTTCTCTCACACCTCAACTTATTGGAACTTGTACTTACCAGAATGTAATTTTTTTTGCTTGCTTACAATCACATGGTATTCATGAATTCAAAGGATCACTGATTCTTTTTTTTTTAACCCTTAAAATGTACAGAGTGACACCGATAAATCTTATGGCTCAAACAAATTGAGGAGTTTTGACAAGGGAAACTTCCAGCAATCTTCTTCACAGGGCAAAACAACTTCTCATGTATTCAGAAGGTCAATGAGTCAAAAGGATTTGGTACAGTCACTTGATAACTACTCGGTAGGCATTCCAATCTCCAGTCATCAGTGTAACTTTTGCTTGGTAGCAAAGGGAAGAGGAAATTGTAGACGTTGGCTGATGTGTGTGGCTTGTTTATTGTCACGACTAAGCTACTTTATTCTCTCATACATTGTTACCATGTGTTTGTTGTTAGATTTCATGCATCTTTTAACTTTCAGGCAATGCAATTTTATAGTCTTCTTTCTTGTTTTTTCTAGAGCCATTCTTCTTCACTAACTGATGATGAAGTACGGGATATTCATTCTAATAAAACTGGGCCTGAGAAGACAATTAAAGCTATTTTTACCCTGCAAAAGGTTGGTCCAAGATTGCACCAATTATCTAAATGTGTTATTGTATATCTATTGAAATACTGGGGAGGAAAAAGAATTCGATGAATTTTGTGGTTCATCCTATTAAGTATTAACTCTGGGAAAGGTTCTTATTTCACGATTCAGCCAGAACACCCTACTGGAGACGGTGATGGGAGTGAATTTTACGAAGCCATGCGCAATGAAGTACGACATGCTGTCTATGAGATCAGGACAGAGCTTGAAAAGGTGTGCATTGTTCTGCACCCTTTTATGATTCAAATGTTTATCCTCTAACTGGCTACTATTTACTTACATCAGGTTCCTGGTCTCTTTTCTTAGTTTATCCTGTGCTGCTATATTTATGATCTTGTTGCTTTCTATTCATTATCCTCTTCTAATATTTGCAATGTTTCCTTTCCAACACTAGTATCATGATTTTTGACAATTTGATATATTGCAGAGACTTGTTCTAGTATTCTAATTGACATCACAACACGTGCAGGTCATGGGGAGAACTGAGCCCACCACCTTAGCAAATGGTGATGTCAATCAACCAAAGGGTTCAAATTCTTTCAACGTTATTGCTGAGATCAGAAGAAATTACGCCAACAAACTGGAAGAGGTGTGTGGGAAGATATTATTCTGGATGATTTATTGTGAGAGTATAGTGAACTATCCTGTTCCATAGCTTGTATATGCCATTTTTCCATATTTCATGATTGTTTGGTTATTGAATTGACTGATTAACATGTTCCTATTTAGTCAAGTGCAACTGGAAGAGCATTTGGAGAACAACTATATTTGTCTGTAAGAACTAGAAAACATAAATGTGACCACTTCGGGTTAATGTTACCGGGACAGTTATACTTTTAGGTATTTTGAAGTGTTGGGCACTCGGACATTTTGACACTCGAGGACACTTCTTGAACACTCCAATGACACTTTAAGTAACACAACTATGATAGTATCACAATTTTGTTGCAACCTTGCAGCTTTTACATGCAAGATATTAACAGTATTCTGCCATACAGTGTACAAGGTTATTCTGTTGAAGCATGACCTAATTTATTTAATTGATTGCTAATCATATACACGACTATACTCATTGCATGCAGATCTACTTAATACAGCGGGGCCTCCTCCTTGGATTTTCCAAAGATTCCTGTGTTAGACACATTTGGGACACTTGGACTACTTGATACCCATGTTCTGTTTCCATGTAAACCCTGATATGTTTTGGGCAGTAGGTAAAAAATAGAAGAGGTTAAAATAAGGAGGAAATGACATGCTGAGATTTTCTATATTCACTTTTTTGGTGCCAAAACCTTCTTGCTCACATACGTTGGCAAGTCATCATTTGTTGCATTATCTGTATCAAGGGAGTTCTGAGGCCCTGTCTTTCCCGCAAAAAATTATGTGTCAAGGGTGATATGGATTTAGTAGTCATGTGATTCCCTTTCCTTGGAATTTAAGTAAATTTGTGGAGGAAGATAGGTGTATGTTCTATGCACAGGCATTTGGTATATAGCAAAAAGAGTACAGTATGACCGTTGTTTGTCAAAATTATGCTGACCAAAGGTCCATATTGCTAGGTCAAGGAAAACATTACATGCAAGATAGCTTTATAATTGTCGCAATATGGGGATTCTTCCAAACTCCTGGAGAATTATTTTGATTAATAAGTTATTTAATCGAAAGGGCTATGTGTAGTCAGCCACACATTACCGATGTATTAGATATATCTCATTTCATCTCTAATATGCACATTCTGATTTTATATTGTGCTATTTCTCAGTTTTAAGATAGTTTAGACACTAGATTATTTATCCCTCTTGACACGTTTGTTTCAGTCAGAGAAGCGAAAGCAGGATCTGTTGGCTAAGCTAGAAGCTGAGGAGCTTCGTGGTCAGGAGCTTACTGATATTGTCAGAGAATTGCTTTCTGCACCAAAACAAACAGTTGCAGCGGAGAGACCATCACGATCTCATAGAGTAAGCTTTCTTTACTGCCATCTGGTTCATCTATAGCCTGTGCATGTGTACAGTTGGGTCATATGGTTTGCACTTGATTTGTATTCCAGAGGAGCAATGATAGAACAAGGACGTCAAAACATTTGACTGAAGAGGCGCAGAGATATTTTGAGGATTTTCTGTCAAATGTTGAGGACACAGATATATCATCCTTTGATGGAGAAAGAAGTGATACGAGTTCCACCCTAGGAGGTAGTTTAAAGCTAAGAGAGCCTGCTGTCCACAATGCCATATCAGAGGCTCATGCAATTCTCACAAATGCAACTTCTTTACCTTCGGAGACTGATGGTGTCCTACTTCCTTGGTTGGAGTGGGAAACTAGCAATGATGTTACTCCTTCCCCATGCAAAAGCAAGATAGGGGTGCCATGGACTGCCGCACAGGTTATACAACCTTTCTTACTCACTGTTGTCTGCATGCGTATATTCCATCATTAATTTTTTCTGTTTGTGATAGTTTAATTTTCTGATTCAGTTTTATATCATAGAATAATATTACATCAGCACATTGTTCTTCTGGTCTCAGAACAGTCAGTAGCTGGATCTTTCCCCCCACTTTCCGTTGTGAAAGTTTTTCTCCCACTATGGGATGACTTAAATTATTAAAATTTACATCTTTCCATCATCCAGGAACTCCTCCATATGTGATCTGCTGGCCCTTAGTTTCTTAACATTATATATTGCCTTTTTATCAGCCTCATAGTCTGGTAATTGTACCTGGAGCCTCTGTGTTGCCTTGTATCCTTTAAAGAACTTAATGATTTTTGTATACATTTGTTTAAATCCAACCACTCACTTTACAGTAGTTCTCTCTATTTAAAAATTTATTCCACTAGTACTTCGCTGCTGTTCCCATACTGTTTCGTCCAGTCCGTATAAATTTAAGTTCATGATTGAGATGATTTATAATAAATTACGGTTGCTCATAGATTATACAGGCTTCATGCTATAGTCCAGTGGTATGAAGTATGTACTTCTCTCTTTGCTGTGATACCACTATGAACTGCTTGATATTTGGGTTAGGATGCATTTTATTTAATTTCTTTTTCTTCATATTAATACTGGGGAAAGTGTGGACACATGGGTTGGCATATTTACAGCACTACTAAATCATGCCTTTCCTGATCCTTTTGGCTTGCACAATCATTTCAGTGTGTATTTTTCCGACGTGGAAAACTGATAAATAAATTCACTGGAGGAATTTGGCATTGCTTCCTATGTTGGATTTGGCCAATACCCCAAAACGATGGAATTGTTCGGCATCTGGGCCTACTTGCGCTTGGTGTAATTCATCATATAGTTTTCTTGAGCCGCCTCCACTCATGTGATGGTGGAGCTATGTATTAACGAGGTTGGCATGTGCTCACCTCACCTGTGGAATGTATGTCTAGTTTGCATTCCCCATCTTGCTGTGACAGGCCTAAAACTACAATCAGAAGCTTTTAGCTTAGGAAAGCATGGTGGACGGTTATCTCTTGATTCAAAGGCACAGATGAAAGGTTTCTTATGGGTTTCATTCAGGAAAGCACGAAAAATGAAGGCAAAAAGCAACATCCAAGCATACAAGGTGGCAACTCCCCTCCCCCACTCTCAGTCCACATGTCATATCACTTCTCAGATATTTAGACTTCAAGAATTACCTCTCACTTAAAGTCACATATTTGATTCCTTAGAAAGAAAGTGAAAATATAATTTTTATAAACCATGAGAATTAATAAAGTTATAAGTGCTACTAATTATCACAAGGGGAAACTCTTAGGTTTTTTTTTTCTGTTTTATATTAACATCTTATATTTTACATCTAGTTATTACTTACCTTTCTCCTATTGTCTCTGTTGTTACTTTTAACACCTGATTTCTTCACACAGTCGCTTGGTAACTCTTTTAGGTGTAATGTCTTACTAGTTAGTTCCATGCTCCCATTCTTTATTCTTGTGCTGTGATACTGTGGGCAATGGAGGGGCCCGGGGGATCAAAAAAAAAAAAAAGCTTGTGCTTCTCCACACTCATGCCCACTTCATGTCCTCTCCTCTCTCATACTCACCTTATAGCTAATTGATTTGTTAGAAAAGTTCACTTTAATTTGACCATGTAGACAAAAAAGATTAAGCTTTATTTTAATTGTTCATGTTGTAAACAAATAAGAGGAACTAGCGTTCAATTGATGTCCACTTAAATTTTATTGTAATTAAATAGTTACTGAGACATGGGAATCAAAGTTTTTAAAATTTATTGTAATTGGTCAAATTGGCTCCTTGCCGGTTCGATTCCACTTCCTTACCGATTCCTCTCTTTTCTTATCCGATCACCCAAGGTCTGCCTCGTATGTTGCCAGATCTGACCACTTCCTTTTTGAATTTGGTCATCCGTAGCAGGATGTTGTCGTCCTATCCTCTTCGAATTTGTATTTGGTTATTCATATTGTTGTTATATTATTTGATTTTTTGCTTTTGAGTTGAGTTTTCTTTGCTTTTTGAGTATCAGTGTAGTTTCATTTTATAACAACTTTAACCTAATGGAATAGTGGTTTGAGTGTTTTGAGAGTTTGATAACTTGTTCTTCCTCATAGAAAGAGCATTATTATTGCTATTGTTAAGTATCATTTACAATTTTGATACTATCAAATTTCACTTGTATATAATTATTTTTAAATATTTTAAATACTCTTTTAATAAAAGAAAAAAGTGCCTCCGAGTTCAATGTCTTGGCTACGCCACTGTATGTGGGATTACATAAATTAGCTTTCTTTTCTGTCTGATCTCCTCTTCAATCTGACTTTGGCCACTGAGAGCCTTTTCTAGCATGGCATGCTGAATGGGGATTGGATCTTCTATATGCATTTACTATATTGTTGACATCAGCAGAAATGTTAGAACTATTCTGAAATATTCCTTGATTCTGTGAAGAAGTCCCAACCAATTAATTAATTTGATCTTTCTAAACATAATCTATTAGTAATACTGTACTGATCATGATTTGTTATGCATGTTATTTATGAAATAAACACAATCTATAGACTATTATTGATGACTTAAATTGTTGTTTGTTGGTTCCTTGTTGCTTCCTATAGATACCTTTG
>JAVJIF010018113.1:0-63233 GCA_038442645.1 Agave tequilana | reverse complement strand
GGTCTTCGCCAAAAAGGAAGCAGCAACAGCAGTTCAGCATAGCAGCAGCAGGAGAGCGGTCGACCGGTCCGGTCGGCCATCCGCAGTAGCAGCAGATCGGTCGACCGGACCGGTCGACCGACGTGCACAACATGCACAGGGGAGTAGCGGTTGACCGGTCCGGTCGACCGCAGAAGGAGAGCGGTCGACCGTCCGGTCGACTGACTGAAAGTGCCTAACTCTCGGTTAGGCACGGTCGACCGGAACGGTCGACCGGTGCATATGGTCGGTCGACCGACCGGTCGACCGACAGTCGGGTCGGGCTGTTTGCTGAATTAGAAATCTGTTTGTATTTAAGAGCGGATTTCTAGGGTTTAAGGGCTGTGTGAGAAATAGGCAGATCTCTAATCATCAGAGGTGCTGCAGAAATTGTATTGATTTACCAAATCAATTGAAACTCTCTCTTTCTTGCCCCGAGGACGTAGGCAACAAGGCTGAACCTCGTTAAATTTGTTTTTGTGCTCTTTCTCTGGGATTGTGTGCTAATTGCTGTGGATAGTATTGTTCTTTGTGCATCTGAGATCTAGGGTTTCCTCTTTGTGGTTGTTGTCCGGTGCGCAACAAGTGGTATCAGAGCTTCCCAGGTTCTTCGTGGGATTTTCTGGCGATTCGGAGGGCTTAAGGTGCTGATTTGGTGGAGATCGTGTGTCGATCTCAGATCAGCGTGTCGTGTTCGTGGGATCGTGTGCGATCTCAGAACATCGCAAGGAGTGCTCAAGAATCATTGGAGGAGTAGATCTGGTCAGAAATTCATTCTAGGGTTTCGTGAGAAAGTAAAAATCTGTTTTTATCGAAGTTATGTATCTATCTCCGTTTTGATTTCCGCATACATAGAGGATCCAGTTAAATAAATGGAAGAAGAAAGTACATCAGTAAGGATCATGAATCCTCATCCGAGGATTGACGTGGTGAAGTTTAACGACACTAACAATTTTGGGATGTGAAGGTGCGAGGTTATGGATGCCCTAAATGCATCGAACCTCGAGGATACTCTACTTCTGGAGAAGAAGCGAAGTACAACCACTGACGAAGAGTGGAGAGAAGATGAACCGATCTGCGTGTGGCTTGATTAGATCGTGTCTAACACAAGACATCAAATATCTTGTGTTACACGAGGCATCTGCGAGGTAGTTGTGGGAGATCCTTGAAAGGAAATATCTGACCAGAGTATTGAATCATTGCAGCTGAAGAGCAAGCTGTACAGGTTTCAGATGAAGAAGGGATGCTCCGTGAATGAACATCTAAATCGCTACACGAAGCTTCTTACGGATTTGGTCAATGTGGATGTCAAGATAGATGAGGAAGACAAGGCAGTAATCCTCTTGAACTCTCTCCCTACAGAAGAGTATGTGACATTCACATTAACCTTTATAAATGGTAGATAGACTCTGGACTATCATGAAGTGTCGTCTGCTTTGGCAAATTATGAGACGAGGAGAAAGGAGAGATTAGCCTTCTCAGTCAAGCTCATCAGCAGAGGCGCTAGCAGTAAGAGGCAGGGTTCATCTAGGAAGGGCAAAGATGAAAGAGGAAGATCGAAGTCCAGGCGGGTTTTAGGGATCTGAAGAAGAACCAGTGTGCCTTCTGCAGAGAATTATGGCACTGAAAAGTGGACTGTCCAAAGTTCAAAGGGAAGAAGAAGGAGTCGAAGACTGAGACAAATCTTGCAAAGGTGGTTAGTACTCAGAGCAGTAACTCACAGGCAGGTGGATCAGACTCAGACTCGTCGGTTTTCTCATTCTCAGTAACTGCTCCCATCGTTGGCTATTCAGAAGAAAATGAGTGGATTCTAGATACAGGTGCTACATACTATGTGTGCCCTAATCGGGATTGATTTTCTAGCTTTGAGAAGCTGGAGGGGTGTTCAGTCGTTATGGGCGATGATCATCCATGTATCATGGAGGGTATAGGTACAATCCAAATCAGGATGTTTGATGGGATGGTGAGGGAACTAAAGGAAGTGAGGTATGTACCTCAATTGAAGAGAAACCTAATCTCTGTTGGAGCTTTGGAGTCATTGGGCCTTGTGGTGTCAATTAAAGAAGGAGTCCTGAAGATGACCAAAGGCTCGATGGTGGTATTGAAGGCCGATCGTCAGAACAATCTATACTACTTGAAGGGTAGTACAGTGACATGACAAGTGGCGGCTTCTACCGGTTCAGATGAAGACTCAACCAGGCTGTGGCACATGAGGCTGGGATGCAGGAGAAAAGTCGCTGCAAACTCTTGCAAGGCAAGGGTTATTGAAGGGGCCAGAACCTGCAAGATGGAATTCTGTGAACATTGTATCATCGGGAAGAAGACCAAGGTGAAGTTCGGCACAGCAACACATTGCACCGAGGGGATTCTTGACTATGTTCACACTGATGTCTGGGGACCTACCAAGACTGCATCAATTGGAGGTAACCATTACTTTGTGTCGTTTATTGATGATTATTCTAGGCGTTGCTGGGTATATACCATGAGACATAAAGGGGAAGTCCTAGAACTGTTTGTGAAGTGAAAGAAGAACTTGGAGAGAAGCACGGGAAGGAAAATCAAGGTCCTCCGTTCAGATAATGGAGGAGAATACAAGTCCGATCCTTTCCTTCAGCTATGTCTTGATGAGGGCATAGAGAGACACTTCACAGTGAGGGAGACACCGCAACAGAATGGGGTAGCAGAGAGGATGAATAGGACTTTGCTAGAGAAGGCCCGGTGTATGTTGTCCAATGCCGGTTTATCGAAGAACTTCTGGGCTGAGGCTTTGGCGTATGCATGCTACCTTGTGAACAGGTTGCCGTCGTCTGCGATAGGGGGGAAAACTCCTCTCGAGGCTTGGTCGGGAAAAAACAGCTGCTGACTATGATTTGCTAAGGGTGTTTGGTTGTCCAGCCTATTATCATGTCAAGGATGATAAATTAGACCCAAGAGCAAAGAAAGGTGTGTTCGTCGGTTTCAAGAGGGGAATCAAAGGGTTCGAAATTTGGGATCCAACGGACAAGAAGTTTCTTCTCAGCAGGGATGTCACTTTTGATGAGGCTTCTATGCTGAAGCCTAAGGTCTCTCAGCAGGTGGAGACTAGTAAGACCAAGGAGGTATCGCAGCAGGTGGAGAATGATGCAAATCCACCATCTCTAGAAAGTTCAGCATCGGTGAGGATCATACCTAGGGTGACACAGGGTGATGATCAAGCAGTTGAGGTAGATGCTGATGATGAAGAGGGTCAAGAACAGGTTATGGTTGATGTTCCTGACTCGACTACAGTTGGAAGACCAAGGAGAACCACAAGGAGACCAGGTTGGCTCACTCAGACATCGTCGTGGCGTATGCACTTCCGGTCATTGAGGAGGCTATCCCGTCCACCTTCAGAGAAGCTGAAATCAGTTCGGAGTCTAGGATGTGGAAAGAAGCCATGAAAGAAGAGATGAAGTCTCTATACAAGAACGACACTTGGGAACTTACTAGGTTGCCCAAGCGAAGAAGGCTATAGGCTGTAAGTGGGTGTATGCTAAGAAGCAGGGATCTCTCAAAGAAGTTTCGGTGCGCTACAAGGCCAGATTGGTAGCTAAAGGTATGCTCAGAGGGAAGGAATTGACTATAATGAGGTATTCTCACCTGTTGTAAAGCATTCGTCAATTCGTATCTTATTGGCGTTGGTGGCACAGTACGAGTTGGACCTTGATCAACTCGATGTAAAGACCGCCTTTCTCCACGGCGATCTAGATAAAGAGATCTACATGACTCAGCCAACAGGGTTCAAGACTGCAGGGAAGGAAGAAATGATGTGTAAGCTGAAGAAGTCGCTGTATGGACTAAAGCAGTCTCCAAGACAGTGGTACAAGCGGTTCGACAGCTTCATCAGAGGAAGAAGTATACACGCAGCCACTATGACCCATGTGTGTACTACAACAAGCTACCGACAGGGGAGTATATCTATTTACTTCTGTATGTAGATGATATGCTGATTGCTTCAAGGTCTAGATCTGCAATTGATGCACTGAAGAGGGATCTCTCTTCAGAGTTTGAGATGAAGGACCTTGGTAAAGCTAGGAAGGTGTTAGGCATGAAAATCACAAGAGACCGAAAGGTTGGCAGGGTGAGCTTGACACATAAGGGGTATTTGCAAAAGGTACTTCAGTGGTTCAACATCGGCAAGGATGCGAAGTCTGTAAGTACGCCACTGGCCCCTTATTTCAAGTTATCTGCTAAGATGTCTCCGAAGAACATTGAAGAACGTGAGTACATGACTCACGTCCCATATGCTAGCGCAGTCGGTAGTCTTATGTATGCTATGGTGTGTACTAGACCAGATTTGTCACAAGCTGTCTCTATGGTCAGTAGGTATATGCATGATCCGGAACAGGGTCATTGGGAGGCAGTGAAGTGGATCTTGAGGTACATCAAAGGAACCATTGATGTAGGTCTGGTATTTGAGAAGGCTCCACAGGGAAGCAAGATTGCATCGGATATGTTGATTCCGACTATGCTGGTGACCTTGACAAGCGCCGGTCTACAACGAGATATGTTTTTACATTCTCTCAAGCACCGTGAGTTGGCGCTCCACACTACAGTCTACCGTCGCATTGTCTACCACAGAGGCCGAGTATATGGCCATGACGGAGGCTATGAAGGAGGCAATTTGGCTTCAAGGCTTGCTTGATGACTTGGGAGTGGATCAGGATCTTTTGAAGATTAACTGTGACAGTATGAGTGCTATTTATTAGCCAAGAACCAGGTCTATCATGCACGGACGAAGCATATCGACGTCAGGTTCCATTTTGTTCGGGAGATTCTAGATGAGGTGATATTGAGCTGCTGAAGATTCACACATCGGAGAATCCCGCCGACATACTTACCATGGTGGTGTCAGGAGTCAAGTTTGCACATTGCAAGGATTTGCTCCACGTCCTTCATGTAGCTTGAGCTTGTTGAAGCTCATTTGGATGAACTACGGGTGGCTTGATCCCTTGGGCAGGGTACGTAGGCAACCACACTGGTGCAGCCACTTTCGGGTCGATGGTCAGTTCGGCTCAGATTTAGAGGAATCTTCACCGAGGTGGAGAATTGTAGGAAAGAGAGGAAGTCGACGAGGGCCTTCGCCAGAAGTCGTCGCGTCGAGGAAGTCGACGAGGGTCTTCGCCAAAAAGGAAGCAGCAACAGCAGTTCAACATAGCAGCAGCAGGAGAGCAGTCGACCGGTCCGGTCGGCCGTCCGCAGTAGCAGCAGATCGGTCGACCAGACCGGTCGACCGACGTGCACAACATGCACAGGGGAGTAGCGGTCGACCGGTCCGGTCGACCGCAGAAGGAGAGCGGTCGACCGTCCGGTCGACCAACTGAAAGTGCCTAACTCTCGGTTAGGCACGGTCGACTGGAACGGTCGACCGGTGCATATGGTCGGTCGACCGACAGTCGGGTCGGGCTGTTTGTTGAATTAGAAATCTGTTTGTATTTAAGGGCGGATTTCTAGGGTTTAAGGGCTGTGTGAGAAATAGGCAGATCTCTAATCATCAGAGGTGCTGCAGAAATTGTATTGATTCACCAAAATTAATTGAAACTCTCTCTTTCTTGCCCCGAGGACGTAGGCAACAAGGTCGAACCTCGTTAAATTTGTTTTTGTGCTCTTTCTCTGGGATTGTGTGCTAATTGCTGTGGATAGTATAGTTCTTTGTGCATCTGAGATCTAGGGTTTCCTCTTTGTGGTTGTTGTCCGGCGCGCAACAGAGAAAGAATCCAAAAAATCCCAAGTCGAATCCAGAAAACAGTTCTGACTCGACTGTCAGTCGATTGCCCTATCGACTGACCCAAGTGTGCGATTGACCGCCGAAAGTCCTCTGTCATTACAGGACTTATTGGAAATGCCGATCGACCAGGCGGTCGGTCGCCCCAACTAGGTTCTTGTTTTTTGTGCAACATCGGTCGACCGATCCAAACCTTGTGCATGCCGGTCGACCGCCCGATCAACCGAAGTCCTGTCATAAAGTTTTAAAAACTCTATATCCTCTTTTTGCCCTCTCTCTCTGCGCACAAAATGTGGTCAATTTGATTATTCAGGTAATATTGAAGTGATGGTAAAGCAATCTAGGCACAGAGGTGGATTTCATCTAGACTAAAACAGTGAGTTCTGGCTCACTAGTAAAAGGTGAGAGTGAGTTGTACAGTCTGACTATGGTTTAATGTTAAAAAAAATGTTTTGAGTTGTAGCTGACCTCCACCGGTATGACTCAACCCACAAAATATCCGACTGAATACACATATTAAATTATATTTTAATTAACTCATAAATACACTTTACTTACCAGCTTAACTCATAATTAGATAAAGGGTTATTTAAATATATACTCTCCCAATCTTTAGTATTCAGAAATTTATCTTAGAAATCTTTTATATTAGAAATTTACCCTCGAATCTTCTAGATCTTAATAATTTATCCTTGTTCAGTTACCTTTTAAATGAAATAAGAGTGTTTTACTCATTATACTCTTCTCATTTTTTCTCCATTGTTCCTATATGACCTAACCCAAATTTTATCACCCCTAAAGATCAGTATTCTAAAAAAAGGTTTAAGCGGCCGATTAATCGTCCGCTTAAATGTTTTCGGCCTGAAACCGAACAGAACTTGAGGAAAGCGGTCGGATTACTCGGCTAGGAGATTAATTCGCTTAAGCGATAATTAAGCGTCTAATCGGTGATTAATTAGTGTCCGTTTAAACGTTATTTAACCGTTTTCTAAATGGATTCGAATTTCGAACCTGTTAAGCTAACTGAAGTCAAACCAGATCTAATAATTGATGATATAAATTGTCGCGTGTTAGAGAATTAGAGCTCGCGAGCCCTAAATTTATCTGCATCCTCGATCCTCTAGCGGTGACAACGAAGCTCTTGAATCTCACGAAGAAGCTCTCGATGCTTACGGCGACAAGACAATGAAGCTCCCGAAGCCCTAATTTTATCTGAAGCTCCCGAAGCTCACAACAGCGACGATCCTCATGAGGAATTAGGGCTCCCGAAGCTCGGTGACGAAGAAATTCATAAAGCGTTGATCCTCCTGTGGCGAACTCTTCCTTCGACGGCAACCTCCCATTGCGGTTGATCCTCCCACTGCGACCTCTCTCTTTGTCGATAAGACCTCCCCCTGCGATCAGCTCTCTGGTCAGCAGCAAAGCGTCGACGACGACCCTTCTCCTGCGTTGACGCTCTCTCTCCCCTCCCGTGCACGTATTTTACCCAGATTCTTACCAATGATTTTTGTTTCTTTAAATAGGATGAGGAGTACCTCAAGCGTGAAAATGATAGAGTTGCACATTACTTGCAGTTGCATCTAATAGTTAACCAAAATTGTTGAAAGTATGTTGTTTTTTAAAGAAATACATATATTTGTTCATTTAAAAAGCGTTTTTTAATTATAGTTGTTGGAGGTGGATGTACATTGATCTACTTTGAACTGATTGACATTATTACTTTTTAAATTCCTCTTAGTACTAGCAATTTAATTTTTCAAGTTATGTTTGCTATATCTTTTATGCTTTTTTGGGAGTTTATAGAATTTATATTTACATGTTTTATGTATTATAATATTATTATATATTAAAATAATAATAAAATGTGTAATCTGTTTAATCACTGTTTAAACCGTTCAAGTATTATGCACTTTCAAACCGCGCGCGTATTGAAACCGCTTTTTAGAATATTGCTAAAGATTTTTGCCCATCCTCCTCCTCCTCCTCCTCCTCCTCCTCCTCTCTCTCTCTCTCCTCTCTCTCTCTCATAACCCCTTAAACTTAAAACTCCTCCAAATTTTCTCTGAATTCTATCCTAAAATTATTTTAAATTTTTCTCAAATTTCTTACGGAGCATATGTGAATAAAATTTGATGTGAATTTTTTATAATAAATAAATGAATCAGAAGTGCATTTGATTTTTGAGAAAGAGATGGAGGAGGAGAAATAGGTAAGGAGATGAGTTTACACGCTTAAATTGGTAATGTAATGGTTAATCATTTAAACAAGGACCATTTAGTCATTTAAAAAAAAAAAATTAAACAAGTTAATAGAATCAAACTGTAATATATTTTTTTATTTTAAAAACTTTTAAGATCTAGAAGACTTGGAGAGTAAATTTCTAATATCAATAATTTGAGGGGTGAATTTTTAATACCACAAATTTTGGGTTATATATCTAAATAACCCTCAGATAAATACAGTAAAGACTGGAATACTATCGTAACTCAAATTATTCAGTGATTTACTGAAAACAAACAACCTAGAATCAAATTAGGCACAAGATAAGAAGCTCAATTTGGACACAAATAAACCTCTGATTCAAGTTACATATTGGCCACACAAATATCCAATGAACTGATACATTGGCTTATGTTTGAGTTGTGCCTGTGCCTGACTATTTTGATCTGGGTTGTATCTAATCTTGAACAAGCACAACACGAAATTGCTCACTACCTACCCTTGTCATTTATGATCCCTTACCAAAGGCTGTTCGTTTCGATGTAGTTTAAAATACAGTGTAGTTTCAACTGCATTAGTTTTATTCTTATATTTGGAATACTGGGTCACTTGTTTAATTTGATAACTTGTAGTTGTAGCTTTAATTATAGAAAATGAAAACAGTTGGTCGGTTAATTCATAGTGAAGTTGTATTTGCATGAAAGTTATTAAAAAATATTGATGTGACATTCTTTTTTATATTTTTATTACATCTCAATTATTGTAGTACTACATGCAACTCTAGCTTTATAAAATAAATAGTTGGATTGTTAATTATTTTAATTAGAGTTACATGTAATTTCAACTACAATCAACCAAACAACCCTCAGGGGAATACAAAAAATCTGGCTACTTTATTAAAGAAAAATACAGAAAATCATGGGGAGAATTCTGATATGCTTCCCCCAAACCAAGAGAAAGGAAAAAAAAAAAAAAACAACAACAACATCGATATTTCATCCAAAAATAGAGAAACCAAAACCAAAATACAGAAAATCCTAGTGGGAACACGGCTGCATAGAAATTGTGCCTCTCACCCTCAGTAATTGCTAGTGTGACTCATCATTCATAAAATAGTAACATAATATAGTATTATAAAAATATAGTACAAATAATATTACTCTGATAGGAATACGGTTGCAAAGAAAGCAAGAAGCAGCGATTGGGGCGAGCCCAAAAGTAACGCCTTAACGGCGACCCCGCTATACCTGTGATCCATAAACATCAAAATGAGCAAGCAGAACCCTTCGCCTTCGCCTTCACCTCTTCTCTCAATATCGTTTCCTCATTTTTCTTATTTTTAATTTTTATTTTAATTCAACAATAATAGTAATAACTTCCCCTCTCTCTCTCTCTCTCCCCTCTCTCTCTCTCTCTCTCTCTCTCTCTCTCGCCGTTGGAATTCGCCGGTATCGGATTATGTCAGTCTGTAGTTTTGATCTTTTTCATCAGACAAAACATTTGGTGCCCTTTTCTTATGAGAACAAATAATTTATGTAGATAATTTAAACTTTTTTTAAGAAAGTTGTCACCTTGGTGAAAAATAAGTAGTGTCCTAAAGCATGAAAGCAGCAACCTATTTTTATTTTTATTTTTCCCTTTTTTCACAGGTAGTTTTACTTTGAATTTTAGAGTCGAGGTGACTATTCAAAATGAAAAATGGTTGACGAAGTTATTCACAAGCCATGTAAGACAAGGGGAAAAAAAACACATGAGAGATCTTGACAAAAATCTCTCCTTTAATTTGTTGAACACATTTTTGTCAACTATTAGAATATTTTTATTGTTTGTCCCTTGGCTTGGGGGTCAAAGAAATATCGTAGGACGAAATATTCTGCTTTCCCATTTTATTGCACTTGTGTGGCCGCAATGATCATCACTGATTCGAATTTCTCGAATTTCCGGAGTGTCTTATCATAACAATATTGGGAAACGAGTAATTTCAAGTGAATCTTTGAGCTGAATTCAGGCGTAATCCGTTGCTAGAATCACACAAATAATGGTTGGAATGTGTTCTCTTTCCATTGGGGATGAACGTAACATATTCACAAGTTCAATTCCGTTTCCGAATGAATGAGATATTCAAGTCGAAAGTTGACATAATTCAATAGATAAAAGAGATTAAAGAAGAAGAAACTCTTTAATCCCATATTGAATATGTTATGCAAAATTAAGAGGTTTAAATATGAAAAGATTAAAACAAAGAGTGTGTTCTCTGAGCACGCATGTTGTTTTTTTTTTTATAAAATTAAGGGACCGATAAATAACAATTTCTTTTTATGCTAATTTTCTCATATGACTACAAATAAAGAGCTAAATGCTAAACCACAAAAACTACCTCTAACTCGTGCTAGAATGTTTCATGTCCAAGTTTTCCTCAATGTCTTACATTTCACAAAACTTTTGGGTTTCCCTGGGAAAAAAAAAAGAAAAAGAAATTTGCACTATTTTGCATGCTAGTAAAAGGTTAAGCTATGATTATGTGATAACTGATAAGTTTCCTAACTTCTTCAGTGAAAATTAATTAACTGAAAATTTATGTAGAAGTGAGGTTGCCTGATGGTGAATCTAGATAGGGCAGTGTGGTGAAATTTTGCCCATACTGAATGGAAAACTTTGTCGAATCTATATTATTTTCTTGTGGCAATAACATTGAACCCAGACAAACACATAAAAGAACATTCATGCATGTTTTAGTTCTTATGCTTCTAGAGCTGAAATAAATATTCATTCACTGTAAGTGGCCCCTTCATCATGATGATGAGAGTGGAGTTGGCAGGGTTTGGTTGCATCTCTTTGATCTTCTTATGGTTGCTCATGTCTTTCCTTGTTTCTGATCTCTGCCAATCTTTTTCAATTAGTTATGGATTCATGCATAGTAAGGTAATATAACTCAATGGCCGGCCCGGTGATCTGGGCGAGGGCCGGTGAGAACATCTCAGATCCGGCCTGATGTTGGTCGGATCCCCCTTCAGCCTTCAGATCTGGCCACGTCCGGCTAAGGTTTGGTCGAGTTTTCCTAATCTTGATTGTACTAATACTAATTGTCTTGCAGGCCATGTTATTTCCTATTAAAACATTTCCACCATCAATTGGCTGGTAAGTCACAAACAGAGTCTCTGTAGGGACATATGTGATAAGAATAACCTGAATCAAGAACTCACTCATGTCGTGAACGGACATCAAGGATGGTAACTGAAAGAATCTCATGTGATGTGGAGGTTTATTCTGCAAACACTAAAAATCGAAGATTTCTTATCTTGAGATTTCATCCTAACATTTTTTTCATTTTCTTTGAGTTTAAAATAATCTTTTTTATGGTGTTCAAACTTATGACAATGTGACACTTAATATTTTTTCTTAATTTAGATTTAGATTTAGAATTTCCTCGAGATTTTTCTTGATCCTTCTCTGTACGATCACGAACAAACAAGCTTTCAGCTTGATCCTCACTTCCTACTACCGATACTTTCTGCCTTAACTCCTTAGAATATAAGGCTGACTTGACATCTTCTAAAGAAAGTGTATCTCTATCCTAGAGCTTACTATTAACAAAGTTTTCAAAAGAAAGAGATAAATAAGCATAATAAGATGAGATCTTGATCTTCTTTATCTATTCTAACATTAATATTTTTCAAATCCATGAGAATTTTATTGGGCTCATCTAAGTAGTTTTCAATTGTCATATCTTCCTTCATGCGAAGGGTGAAGAGGCGCTGCTTCAAGTAGAACTTATTGGTCAGGAACTTTGTCATATACAAGTTCTCTAATTTAAGCCACAAACCGGCGGCGGTATCTTCCTCAGTAACCTCCTGTAAAACTTTATCGACTAGACAAAGTTGTATGCGCTATAAGCCTTCATCTCGAGTTCTTCCTTCTCATCCTTGGACATGAATTCCGACAACTTGTTCTTACCGGACAAGACTTTCAACAAGCCTTACTGCACTAAGAGAGCCTGTATTTTGACTCTCCATAAATTGAAGCTATTCCTCCCGTCGAATTTCTCTATTTTGTATTTTGCTGAAGCATCTCAAAACTCACAAGAAAATAATACTATCTCGAATATCAGTTTATTGTAACAGTGATCTTCTAATACAAGAGATGACAAGTATAAAGAGAGTATAAACAGATAGCAATATAAGCTAATAGAAATAAAGAAGACAACATACTAGAATTTAATAAGGTTAAGTCAATATAACCTATGTCTGCGGGAGAAGATAGAAAGAGGAATCCACTAATCAAAAGGGAAAGAATACAAGAGATTACAACTCTAATCTCACTCACTCATACTCAAAAAACTCAATTTACAAATAGGAATAAATGAAGCGGATTTAACAAAGATGGCTCTCTCTTTTCTTCTACTACCTACTAATTTTCAGCTCTATTCAACGTCTCTTAACCTTCTCTTCTATAGAAAAAAACTCACCCATCAACATCACATAAATAAACAAATTAATAAATGCGTACGGTAGCCATAGCATCTCTTTAGGGTGGTTGAATCTTTAGGGTGGCTAAGTAATGGATTAGAGTGGCTACTAATTCAATAGGGTGGCTAAAAAAATCAACAAATGTGGGATACTCCATCTAAGGAGGTGTGTATGTCAAGTCATTGCCAACACCTTCTATGTTTTAATGAGTAAAGCTTGGAAGTTAGAAATAGACAAGTTGTGTAGCAGGCAGCAAAGAATAAAGGAGAGATTACCAGGTCATCAAAGAATACGCAGTTATACGCTTAAGGAAATATACAGAAGACTTTGGGTATTTTGTAGTACAATCTCTGAACTGACAAATTTTGTTCATTTTTGATATTCGGTGAGATGGATACTAGGGGCGGAACTAGGAAAAAATTTTGGGCTGGGCTGCAATTTTTTATAGCATATACTTATGAATTATATGAACTTATCAAAAGAATAAAACAGTATTCTCTACTAAATCAGGAGCGGAACTAGAAATAAATTTACTAAAAAAGCCAAAATAAAAAGGGATCAACATTCAGGAGCGGAACTAGAAATAAATTTACTAAAAAAAAGCCAAAACAGTATTCTCATTTGAATGACATCATGTCATCAACATTCACAACCATCGCTTCGTTAAATCTCTTCCATTTTAATTGCATCTCACCATCAATATAGCTTCTCATTCCCCAAATTCCTATACAATGAACAAGACATCTCCCCTAATTTCTAGATTCTGACAGATAAATCTAAAGCACAAAATTAACACTCAGGATTCTAATTCAAGAAATAGTTTCACAAGGATTCGAAATCTACTCCACTACCACAGAGAAAGCAAGAGTCAAAGCCAATCAACCCGCAATCCCAACAAATTCCAACTAAAAAAATGAACAAAAAATGAGTTTTAAGTCTATATATATAAAAAAAAAAGGCCGGGCTGTAGCCCGGCCCAGCCCACTAATGGGTCCGCCCATGATGGATATAATTGGAACTGCTCCACCTTCAAGCAGAAGCAAAAAAATAAACGATTAACAAAACCTCCTCCTTGTTCAGTATTGCAGGCAAACCCTTGGGCGCAACATTGGTCTCTGCTTCCAAAGGAATTGTTTTTTTTTTTTTTGGAGAGAGAGAAAATGTTAAACAGGAAGGTTTCCCGTAATTCATTAAAAACTTTTTTTAATGAAAACATCCATAACAAACGACACAAGGGTGTTTGGTTGCAAGGAAGTGGGCGGAAGTAAGGAAATGAGGAAGTATAATTGCTTACTTCTCTATCTATCCAAACACCGGAAAAGGAAAATAAGAAAACTCCTTTTCCTTCTCTCTTTTCTCTTTTACACAATCATTTCCTCACTTCCAAAGTACTACAGTTAATTTTGTGGTCATGTAAATCTCATTTATAATAAGTTGTAGCGCAAAACAGTTAATTTTTTGATCATGTAAATCTCACTTACATTCTAATTACAGTCTATTTTTTATTTTTCTTAATTAATTATTATTTTAATATTATTTTGCGGTCAACTTTGTGGTCAACTTTTCCACTTTCACTTTCACATTATCATCCAAATACCGGAAAAGACATAACATTTTCCAAATCACACTTCCTAATAACATCCAAATACCGGAAAACTTACTCACCAATTCCCAAGTTCCAAAGGGAACTATTACCAATTCCTCACTTCCTCACTTCCTCACTTCCACCGTCAACCAAACAGGCGGAAACAAGAGTTGTCCCGAACAACAAAACACACATGCACATGCAGCTAGGCCTGTCAATGGGTGGGGTCCAGACCCGGACCCGACCCGATTAAGCGGATATGAAAAAGGCTGCTCTAGACCCATACCCGTTTACCCATATACCCGTATATCTAATTATTAAATGGGATGGGTCTGATTTTACTTGAACCAGACCCGATTACCCATTTACCCATTTCAAAACATAAATATAAATGATACTAATAGAATTAAAACCCTCTCAAGATTCTATCAGTAAACGATCCCTTTGTGCTTAGTGGGTGATCTTATTGTTGTGTTTTCCTAAATAAATTTGGGGGCCTTACTTTAAATTTTTTTTTCTTTATTAGAATCTTTCATCGAAAATTTTCCCTCCACCTCTTGTACCTGGTTGCATTTCATATATTAAAACATGCTTTTTTTTCTCTTTACAAAATTTTTTTCCCCCTCTCTTCATGTGTTTTTTTTACTGTATTTGTTTATGTATCTTTTTTTTTTGTTATGGGTCCGGGTAAACGGGTGTGGACCCACGGGTACAGCGGGTCCGGGTATGGCAACCCACCTTCTGGACCCACGGGTAAACGGGACGGGTATGGTACCCTCTTGGGTAAACAGGTCCGGGTCTGATACCACCTGTACCGCCCCGAACCCGACCCACTGACAGGCCTACATGCAGCTGCAAGAAAACAAAAACATCATGTCAATCAGAACACATTCACATCAAACACCAAAAAAGTCCATAATGACAAAATCTGGGTCCCGCAACAACATCGGTTACACGCAATCTGAGTCGAAATCACGCCCCCACCCGTAATGTCCTCCGTGTGATCATCGGAAGCCTCACCCATCGAAGATTGGCCCAACGTCTATGTCACCATCTCTCTCGCCCTACCAGAAACGAGGTTGGTTCTTGGCAAACTCTCATCACCACGAGATATGCACGGTCCGGTGGGGTATGCAAGTTATGGCATTCAATATAGAAAGAGACAGTATTCCCTTGGTTTTTGCTCGCTGACCATGATCGAGTTCAGTCTTTATGACCACCAGGATCCTCACACGGGTGGCTCATAACCATTGCCTTCGATCATGTCCTCCTCCTCCATCTATTAGACACCAAAATACAAATATCAGTTGATTTTTACTGATGTCATCTATTACAAAGGGCAATTCTATGCCGTTTAATGTTATCAAGTTTACATATTCCATGAAATCATAAAATCATATAATCAGACAAAAAAAAGAAAGCTGATTTTGATATTGTTTCGACTTATTGCTGAATCAATTTGTGTTACAATTTGTGTGCACAGATCAATTGATTCACTTGCTCACAAAAAAGAAATTAGATCAACTAATCCTTCTGCCCTAGATTTCAACATACAGAATATGCTCCAATTCTTCCAACATGAGAACATGAGCTCCTAGTAGCAGTATTCGCTCACCCTTTTCATTTACAGTACTCAAATGCTTGCAAGGATCTACCAAAATATCAATTTCAGTAGATCTCTTTGCTTCTGTATTCACCCTCTCAAATCCAACCAATTGCTTCATTGGAGAACCTTTAATCTTTACTATCGATTTCGAAAACAACAAAACAACATGACTTCCATCCATACCTCCATTATTTACCACTGAAATCCTTGTATAAAACTTCAACGCCTCACAGGATGAGATCTTATCAACGTGCATGCAATCAAGTCCATCTTTTGATGCATACGGAGGGTCTCTACTAATATGATCTTGAGGAGAGGAGCTGAACAAGCTAATTTTATCAGGCGCGGATACGAATTTATATGCATAATTGGAGTAACTCAAGCCATAGCCGAATCCATAAACCACCTCGCCTGTGTAGAACCGATATGTTCTCCCAGGGTAACCTCGCGAAGGATCAGCTCTCATGTTCATGTCATTCATCGGCACTTTGGTGAAGGATTCAGGGTACCAAGTCACCGGCAACCTCCCCCCTGTTTCAATCAAGTATCATCTTTATTATATCACTAGTTAATTTCAAGAATTTCAACAGCATTTCAAGTTTAAAGCAATGCATATACTAACAACCTGGATTGAATTCTCCAAAAGAGCTTCTGCAAGGGCTTGCCCTCCAACTTCACCTGCGTATCCGATCCAGAGAATACTTGCAATCCATGGATTTGCTTTCGCAAACGAAACATCAAGAGGACCACCGCCCATGAGAACCAGCACCAGTGGCTTCTTACTCACGCGCGCAATGGCATTCACGAGATCCATCTGTTTGCCAGGAAGGAGAAGGCTCACGCGATCACGGTCTTCGTTTTCTTCTGTGAGGTTGAGTCCAGCAACCACGACCACCACTTCTGCCCCTCTGGCAACACGAATGGCATCTTCAAACCCGTCATCAGATGCACAAGGCACATCATTGCATCCGGCAGCAAACGATGTTCTCAGTACATAAGCCTGAAGGCCTTCAAACAGGCTCTTCGGATTGCAAGCAACACCTAAATCGTTACCAGGATTAGGTTGAAAGTAGAGCAAATCACAGGACTAGATACGAAAATGGCATAGCCTACCAGTGTAATCACCACCCAATATGCTTGCATTGTTCGCGGCAGGACCAATAATGGCCAAAGAAGCAACTTCTTTCTTCCTCAATGGGAGAAAACTTCTCTCATTCTTCAAAAGGACAATGCCCTGCCTTGCTGCTTCGAGCGCCAGCTTCCTGTGTTCACGAGTACAAACATTACGCGGTCCTAGATTCCCAAACTGCTGATTTGCCGGGTTTCCATCAAAGAGGCCGAGACGTAGCTGAACTGAGAACAGATTGAAAAGGGCGCGATCAATGTCTTCCTCTCGCACCTTCCCTGACTTCACCGCTGATTCAGTGTGTCGCAGCAAATACGTTCCGCAATTGATATCCATTCCTTTACTCAACCAAGAGAGAGCCAGCAACCCAGTTCAGAAACTCTAATCAAAATATAAGAAATGAACATAACATGTTCTACCTGCTTTCAGTACATCAGCAATCGCATCTTCAGCCGACGGTGCATATTTCTGATCTTCGTGAATTATCGCGACCGCATCACAATCCGAGGTGATGTATCTACAACCAAAACCAATTCATTCATTGAGCAATAAATCCAAACACAAGCAGTGCAAGAAGAAGAAGAAGAAGAAGAAGAAGAAGAAATACCCTTTGAATCCCCACTCGTCTCTAGCTTTCTGAAGCAAATCGTGCCTCGCGCAAGCAGGCACGCCGTTGACCTGATTGTACGAGCACATCAAACAGCTCGCCTTCCCTTCCTCAATGCAGCTACGAAACGGCGGCTGGAACGTGTCGGCCATGTCTTGCTCCGTCACCTAAACAACCCATCAATCAATAGTCCAAGAATTCAATTCAAGAAACCAGACAACAACACCCAATTCCTCTCTCACCTTCGCATTGAAAGTGTACCTTTTGAAATTCCCCCACTTCTCGAGATCATAAGCAGTGTAATGCTTGCAGCACGCCGACAGCATCATCCTCGCGCCATCGCTCTCTTCTCCCTGAAACCCTTTCACGTACTCCACCGAGTACGCCGCCGCCACCACCGGGTCCTCGCCCGGGGTCTCCTGCCCGCGGCCCCACCGCGGGTCCCGAAACACATTGATATTGGGGGCCCAGAAGGTGAGCCCGGCCTGGCCGACGTTGTACATGGCCCTCGCCTCGACGGCAATGGCCTCGGCGAGGGAACGCCAGAGGGAGCGATTGAAGGCGGCGGCGGAGAGGAGGACCTGGGGGAAGGAGGTGGCAGAGGGTACGGAGCCATTGAAGTCGACGCCGGGGCCGTTGGAGGCGACGCCGTGGAGGGACTCGGACCACCACTCGTAGTGGGGGAGGCCGAGGCGGGGGACTGCGGAGGCGTTATTGGAGAGCTGGGAGATCTTCTCGGGGAGGGTGAGGTGGGAGATGAGGGAGTGGGCCCGGGTGGGGATGGGGAGGGAGGTGTTGCAGAAGGGGAAGGAGGAGAAGTGAGGTGGGGCGCAGGGGAAAGAGGGGGAGGTTGAGGGGAGGAGGAGGAAGAAGATGGCGAGGATTTGGCGGAGCGAGGAGAGTGATGATGATCGCGATGACATTTTTTTTTTTGGCTTTTTCGGGGTTTTAGAATTGAGATGCGGATCTTAAGAAGTAGGGGTGGCCAACGGGGCGAATAGGGTTGATTCGTCCCGTCTGACAAACGAATCCCGAACGAGACGGGTTGGACCCGTCTCGTCACGGGTTAAACGGGACGGGTTGAAATCTCGGGACCCGATTCGTTACCGGATTCGGCGAGACGGGTTGGACCCGTCTCGCCTATTTTTTTTTAATTCGATAATTCATAAATTTTAAAATTTAAAGTTAAAAAGAAAATAGGAAAAAAGAGGAAAAAATTTTAAAAATTTTCTAAAATTATAAAAAAAAAATAGAATTGATTTTCACTAATTACAAGTTTTTTTGTAAGGCAAATTATTTTATTAATATGAAAAAAATCATATACATTGCTCATCACATATACAATGTACATAAAACCCATCTCGTATACATAACAAAACTCTGGTGCTCATCTCATACAATGTATATAAAAAACTCTGGTGGTTCTCTATTCGTCATCCTCGTCTTGTTCAAATTCTTCATCCAGAATAGCTTTTTTGTAAGGAAAAAATTTTAAAAATTTTCTAAAATTATAAAAAAAAAATAGAATTGATTTTCACTAATTACAAGTTTTTTTGTAAGGCAAATTATTTTATTAATATGAAAAAATCATATACATTGCTCATCACATATACAATGTACATAAAACCCATCTCGTATACATAACAAAACTCTGGTGCTCATCTCATACAATGTATATAAAAAACTCTGGTGGTTCTCTATTCGTCATCCTCGTCTTGTTCAAATTCTTCATCCAGAATAGCTTTTTTGTAAGGAAAAAATTTTAAAAATTTTCTAAAATTATAAAAAAAAATAGAATTGATTTTCACTAATTACAAGTTTTTTTGTAAGGCAAATTATTTTATTAATATGAAAAAATCATATACATTGCTCATCACATATACAATGTACATAAAACCCATCTCGTATACATAACAAAACTCTGGTGCTCATCTCATACAATGTATATAAAAAACTCTGGTGGTTCTCTATTCGTCATCCAGAACTTGTTCAAATTCTTCATCCAGAATAGCTTTTTTGTAAGGAAAAAATTTTAAAAATTTTCTAAAATTATAAAAAAAAAAATAGAATTGATTTTCACTAATTACAAGTTTTTTTGTAAGGCAAATTATTTTATTAATATGAAAAAATCATATACATTGCTCATCACATATACAATGTACATAAAACCCATCTCGTATACATAACAAAACTCTGGTGCTCATCTCATACAATGTATATAAAAAACTCTGGTGGTTCTCTATTCGTCATCCTCGTCTTGTTCAAATTCTTCATCCAGAATAGCTTTTTTGTAAGGAAAAAATTTTAAAAATTTTCTAAAATTATAAAAAAAAAATAGAATTGATTTTCACTAATTACAAGTTTTTTTGTAAGGCAAATTATTTTATTAATATGAAAAATCATATACATTGCTCATCACATATACAATGTACATAAAACCCATCTCGTATACATAACAAAACTCTAGTGCTCATCTCATACAATGTATATAAAAAACTCTGGTGGTTCTCTATTCGTCATCCTCGTCTTGTTCAAATTCTTCATCCAGAATAGCTTTTTTGTAAGGAAAAAATTTTAAAAATTTTCTAAAATTATAAAAAAAAAATAGAATTGATTTTCACTAATTACAAGTTTTTTTGTAAGGCAAATTATTTTATTAATATGAAAAAATCATATACATTGCTCATCACATATACAATGTACATAAAACCCATCTCGTATACATAACAAAACTCTGGTGCTCATCTCATACAATGTATATAAAAAACTCTGGTGGTTCTCTATTCGTCATCCTCGTCTTGTTCAAATTCTTCATCCCGTCTGGCAAACGAATCCCGAACGAGACGGGTTGGACCCGTCTCGTCACGGGTTAAACGGGACGGGTTGAAATCTCGGGACCCGATTCGTTACCGGATTCGGCGAGACGGGTTGGACCCGTCTCGCCTATTTTTTTTTTAATTCGATAATTCATAATTTTAAAATTTAAAGTTAAAAAGAAAATAGGAAAAAATAGGAAAAAAGAGGAAAAAATTTTAAAAATTTTCTAAAATTATAAAAAAAATAGAATTGATTTTCACTAATTACAAGTTTTTTTGTAAGGCAAATTATTTTATTAATATGAAAAAATCATATACATTGCTCATCACATATACAATGTACATAAAACCCATCTCGTATACATAACAAAACTCTGGTGCTCATCTCATACAATGTATATAAAAAACTCTGGTGGTTCTCTATTCGTCATCCTCGTCTTGTTCAAATTCTTCATCCCGTCTGGCAAACGAATCCCGAACGAGACGGGTTGGACCCGTCTCGTCACGGGTTAAACGGGACGGGTTGAAATCTCGGGACCCGATTCGTTACCGGATTCGGCGAGACGGGTTGGACCCGTCTCGCCTATTTTTTTTTTAATTCGATAATTCATAAATTTTAAAATTTAAAGTTAAAAAGAAAATAGGAAAAAATAGGAAAAAAGAGGAAAAAATTTTAAAAATTTTCTAAAATTATAAAAAAAATAGAATTGATTTTCACTAATTACAAGTTTTTTTGTAAGGCAAATTATTTTATTAATATGAAAAAATCATATACATTGCTCATCACATATACAATGTACATAAAACCCATCTCGTATACATAACAAAACTCTGGTGCTCATCTCATACAATGTATATAAAAAACTCTGGTGGTTCTCTATTCGTCATCCTCGTCTTGTTCAAATTCTTCATCCAGAATAGCTTTTTTGTAAGGAAAAAATTTTAAAAATTTTCTAAAATTATAAAAAAAAAATAGAATTGATTTTCACTAATTACAAGTTTTTTTGTAAGGCAAATTATTTTATTAATATGAAAAAATCATATACATTGCTCATCACATATACAATGTACATAAAACCCATCTCGTATACATAACAAAACTCTGGTGCTCATCTCATACAATGTATATAAAAAACTCTGGTGGTTCTCTATTCGTCATCCTCGTCTTGTTCAAATTCTTCATCCAGAATAGCTTTTTTGTAAGGAAAAAATTTTAAAAATTTTCTAAAATTATAAAAAAAAAAATAGAATTGATTTTCACTAATTACAAGTTTTTTTGTAAGGCAAATTATTTTATTAATATGAAAAAATCATATACATTGCTCATCACATATACAATGTACATAAAACCCATCTCGTATACATAACAAAACTCTGGTGCTCATCTCATACAATGTATATAAAAAACTCTGGTGGTTCTCTATTCGTCATCCTCGTCTTGTTCAAATTCTTCATCCAGAATAGCTTTTTTGTAAGGAAAAAATTTTTAAAAATTTTCTAAAATTATAAAAAAAAAATAGAATTGATTTTCACTAATTACAAGTTTTTTTGTAAGGCAAATTATTTTATTAATATGAAAAAATCATATACATTGCTCATCACATATACAATGTACATAAAACCCATCTCGTATACATAACAAAACTCTAGTGCTCATCTCATACAATGTATATAAAAAACTCTGGTGGTTCTCTATTCGTCATCCTCGTCTTGTTCAAATTCTTCATCCAGAATAGCTTTTTTGTAAGGAAAAAATTTTAAAAATTTTCTAAAATTATAAAAAAAAAATAGAATTGATTTTCACTAATTACAAGTTTTTTTGTAAGGCAAATTATTTTATTAATATGAAAAAATCATATACATTGCTCATCACATATACAATGTACATAAAACCCATCTCGTATACATAACAAAACTCTGGTGCTCATCTCATACAATGTATATAAAAAACTCTGGTGGTTCTCTATTCGTCATCCTCGTCTTGTTCAAATTCTTCATCCCGTCTGGCAAACGAATCCCGAACGAGACGGGTTGGACCCGTCTCGTCACGGGTTAAACGGGACGGGTTGAAATCTCGGGACCCGATTCGTTACCGGATTCGGCGAGACGGGTTGGACCCGTCTCGCCTATTTTTTTTTTAATTCGATAATTCATAAATTTTAAAATTTAAAGTTAAAAAGAAAATAGGAAAAAATAGGAAAAAAGAGGAAAAAATTTTAAAAATTTTCTAAAATTATAAAAAAAATAGAATTGATTTTCACTAATTACAAGTTTTTTTGTAAGGCAAATTATTTTATTAATATGAAAAAATCATATACATTGCTCATCACATATACAATGTACATAAAACCCATCTCGTATACATAACAAAACTCTGGTGCTCATCTCATACAATGTATATAAAAAACTCTGGTGGTTCTCTATTCGTCATCCTCGTCTTGTTCAAATTCTTCATCCCGTCTGGCAAACGAATCCCGAACGAGACGGGTTGGACCCGTCTCGTCACGGGTTAAACGGGACGGGTTGAAATCTCGGGACCCGATTCGTTACCGGATTCGGCGAGACGGGTTGGACCCGTCTCGCCTATTTTTTTTTTAATTCGATAATTCATAAATTTTAAAATTTAAAGTTAAAAAGAAAATAGGAAAAAATAGGAAAAAAGAGGAAAAAATTTTAAAAATTTTCTAAAATTATAAAAAAAATAGAATTGATTTTCACTAATTACAAGTTTTTTTGTAAGGCAAATTATTTTATTAATATGAAAAAATCATATACATTGCTCATCACATATACAATGTACATAAAACCCATCTCGTATACATAACAAAACTCTGGTGCTCATCTCATACAATGTATATAAAAAACTCTGGTGGTTCTCTATTCGTCATCCTCGTCTTGTTCAAATTCTTCATCCAGAATAGCTTTTTTGTAAGGAAAAAATTTTAAAAATTTTCTAAAATTATAAAAAAAAAAATAGAATTGATTTTCACTAATTACAAGTTTTTTTGTAAGGCAAATTATTTTATTAATATGAAAAAATCATATACATTGCTCATCACATATACAATGTACATAAAACCCATCTCGTATACATAACAAAACTCTGGTGCTCATCTCATACAATGTATATAAAAAACTCTGGTGGTTCTCTATTCGTCATCCTCGTCTTGTTCAAATTCTTCATCCAGAATAGCTTTTTTGTAAGGAAAAAATTTTTAAAAATTTTCTAAAATTATAAAAAAAAAATAGAATTGATTTTCACTAATTACAAGTTTTTTTGTAAGGCAAATTATTTTATTAATATGAAAAAATCATATACATTGCTCATCACATATACAATGTACATAAAACCTATCTCGTATACATAACAAAACTCTGGTGCTCATCTCATACAATGTATATAAAAAACTCTGGTGGTTCTCTATTCGTCATCATCGTCTTGTTCAAATTCTTTATCCAGAATAGCTTTTTTGTAAGGAAAAAATTTTAAAAATTTTCTAAAATTATAAAAAAAATAGAATTGATTTTCACTAATTACAAGTTTTTTGTAAGGCAAATTATTTTATTAATATGAAAAAATCATATACATTGCTCATCACATATACAATGTACATAAAACCCATCTCGTATACATAACAAAACTCTGGTGCTCATCTCATACAATGTATATAAAAAACTCTGGTGGTTCTCTATTCGTCATCCTCGTCTTGTTCAAATTCTTCATCCCGTCTGGCAAACGAATCCCGAACGAGACGGGTTGGACCCGTCTCGTCACGGGTTAAACGGGACGGGTTGAAATCTCGGGACCCGATTCGTTACCGGATTCGGCGAGACGGGTTGGACCCGTCTCGCCTATTTTTTTTTTTAATTCGATAATTCATAAATTTTAAAATTTAAAGTTAAAAAGAAAATAGGAAAAAATAGGAAAAAAGAGGAAAAAATTTTAAAAATTTTCTAAAATTATAAAAAAAAATAGAATTGATTTTCACTAATTACAAGTTTTTTTGTAAGGCAAATTATTTTATTAATATGAAAAAATCATATACATTGCTCATCACATATACAATGTACATAAAACCCATCTCGTATACATAACAAAACTCTGGTGCTCATCTCATACAATGTATATAAAAAACTCTGGTGGTTCTCTATTCGTCATCCTCGTCTTGTTCAAATTCTTCATCCAGAATAGCTTTTCCTTGTGTGCGTCTTTCTGCATCGAACCAGTCCTTTAAGCAAACCGCCATCTCCAAGTGTTTCGGCGTCAGCCTGCTCCTCCAGGGTGTCAAAACTCTACCACCTGCAGAAAACGCGCTCTCGGACGCTACTGTAGAGGCCGGAGGTGTTAGTATATCTCGGGCCATGATAGAAAGAACCGGAAATTGTTTTCTCTGTTCTTTCCACCACGACAAAACATCAAATGTTTCCCATGGTTCATCATCATTTTCATTTATTTCAGCAGGCATTGTGTTCAAATATAAATTAAGTTCATCAAATGAACCTGCTCCTGAAGAGTGTTTCTTTCTAGTATTAGAGGAAAGTATACTTTTAAAATTAGATAATCTTTTACCTAGACTACTAGAAGAAGTTTGTGATGGTGTAGGTGCCCTAAATTCAGAAGAAGAAGGTGGAAATAACTCATCTCTGTACAATGAGTACATTTCTTCTAAAAGAGATCTAATTTCTAAAAGTAATTTATCTACATCTTGTTCATAATTTAAACATAAAATAAAATTAGATAATAAAAGTTTTAAATTATCTATTTTAATTCTAGGATCCATAATTGCAGCTAAGTAAAATAAAAAAGGCATATTTTCAAAATATTTTCGAAATTTTTCTTCCATATCATGTATAGCCTCTTTAAGACTATCATCATCTCTATATGCAGCAAATACTTGAGCAATTTCATTAAGATTATAAAAAACTAAGTTACATGTGGGATAATACGTACCAGAAAGTGCTTTTGTGGCAGTGTCAAATTTTTCTAGAAAAGTACAAAAATTTTCATATAATTTCCACTCTTCATCACTAATATAAAGAGATGAACATTCATTTATTGTAAAAAATTGAATTGCTTGTTTAAAAGGAATGCAATCTTTAATCATATAGTAGCTTGAATTCCAACGAGTTTTCACATCTGCTTGGAGCAGTTTTTCCTTTAGTCCACATTGTCGGCAGTAACCTTTAAAAGATTGTCTCCTAGGTCCACTGTGTTTTATATGTAAAATAATTTCTTTAACTTTATAAATATATTTGTCTAAGAGTTTTAGACCATCTTGTACACATAAATTCAATATATGGCAAACACATCTAACATGAAAAAGTTTACCATTTAAAATTGGATCTAATATCGTTTTCAATTGTCTTATTGAAGCAGTATTTTCACTTGCATTATCAAAAGAAATAGAAAATATTTTATTTTCTATACCATAATTTCTACAAGTAAGAAAAATTGAATTTGCTACATTTGTAGCAGAATGTTTCTCAGAAAATTTAGAAAATGATAAAATACGTTTTTGTAAAATCCAATTTTCATCAATAAAGTGAGCAGTAACACATAAATAATGAATAAGATTAAGAGCTTCCCATATATCGGAAGTTAATGAAATTTTTCTAGCATCACTAGTAAAAAGAGCCTTCAAATATTTTTTCTATTTACAAATAAATCTTCAATTTCTCTAGTTATAGTTTGTCTACTAATTCTCTTATAATCAGAAGCAAAAACAGATTTAAGATAATCAACTAATGCATCTGATTCAGTAAAAGAAAATGAAAGTTCTGCTCGAACAATAAATTCAGCTAACTTATGTTTATTTACTTCAGGCTTATATCTCCAAGTGGAGAGTGTGCCTGAATCAGCTAATATTTGTGCTTGTTGTGGTGGTAAACCGTGACTTTTAGCATGCTTTTTTTCATAGTGTTTATTAAGAACACCTGTACCGTATCCTTCTTTATGATCAAATAGTTGATGACAGTACTTACATTCTGCCTTTCTTCTACCTTCAACAATTTTTAAGACAAAATGGTTCCACACTGCAGAAGTTTTGGCTCTTTCTTTAGTGGTTGTGCTTGTGCTTGTGCTAGTTGGTTCAGGTTGTTGTGTTTCTGGAACTATAGTGTCATGCTGTGTTGGTTGTGTATCGTGTTGTTCTTGTGTTTCAGTAAAAAAAGGAGCCAAAGATTGTGCGTGCATTGGTGATGTTGACATTAAAAGTTGAGAATATGAGGCATATTGAGGAGGGAAGGAAATAGAATGCCGACCTGTACCACTATCACTGGCATATGCAGCATGTGTATATGGTGCAAAACCACAGTAGTCAAATGCATAGCTTGACGAACTGTGATAGGGAGCAAATGCGGATGTTGGTGGAGTATAGCTGTATGGTGGGTAAGCGGTATATGCTGGCGATGAGCTACCGCCAATATCGGTGTAAGGTGTGGCAGCTGACGGATTGTGTGTTGATGAAGAGCTACCACCGGCTTCGGATGAGGAACCGCCAGTACTCCAGTTGGGCTCCATTAGACTAGATTGAAAGTTGGTAGAGATTTGTAATTGTAAGAGAATAAGAGTGAATTAGAGGATGAAAATAGAAGAGAGAGATTTGAGATGAAGTGAGAATGTGAGATGAAAATGAATGAGGGTAGAGGGTATTTATAGAGGATTAGAGGTTAGGGTTTTTATTTTTTTTATTTTTTTAATGGGCCAACGGCTCATTTTTGAGCCGTTGGGGTGAAAAAAGAGGGTGCCACGTGGCACCCTCTTTTTTCACCCCAACGGCTCAATTTTGAGCCGTTGAGGGTTTAAAACAAAAAAATTTTAATATAGGGGGCGCAGAATAATTTTCCCCTCTAACGTTCTTAAAAAATTATTGGACTAAAAAAAAAAATAAGAAGGGGGGGGTCGGGGAAATTTTCCCCGACCCGACTCGTCCCGTGACCACGGGACGGGTCAACCGTTTGGACCCGCCCCTTAACGGGGCGGGTACGGGTTGACCCGTCAACCCGTCTGTGCGACTCCGACGAGTCGCACAGAACGGGTCGGGGCGGGTCGACGCGGGTCGACCCGCCCCGGTGGCCACCCCTATTAAGAAGGAACGGATATTGGGACATAACACACACCAATTAATTATTAGTGTGTCATTGCTTTTTTGATCAATTCTAAAATGTCATTTCTCTTTCCTCAATTTTTCTCTTCCTGCTCCTCTTTTCGCGATGACCGTGGATGATCCCCCACCACCCTCACCCCCTCGCCATCCCCTGCCCTCCGCCAAATTACTTTCCCCCTCCCCTGCTGCTGCTGGATAGTTGGACTACTACAACTAGAGAAAATTCTATTTTTAAGCATACAAATAATTGCTGAATACACTCATTCAAATTCTACTTCTAATCAATCGTGCTTCTTTTTATTTTTTAAATTAATGCTTCTTCTTCACGTACACAAGCCTTAAAAATTTTCTCGGCGTCTATACCATCAAAAAAAATTCACATTGATAGTTTAAAAAAAAAAATGTCATAGGAGCATTACAATGATCAAAAAGTAAGTTTCCCTATAATTCATTAAATTAAATTATTTTCTCCCTTTGTTAGGTAATTTTGCATTACTAATTCATCATTAATATTTTGCAGCTGACCTTTCTACACTGTCATGCAACAGAATAAAAACATATCTCTCTTCCTCTCAATTGAAGATTTATTAGTTTTTATATTATTGAGTAGAAATTAAAAATCTATGATCTTAGCAAATAAATTTACATATTTTTTTTGTTAATGTTGCACATTATATATTTCAACCTCCCAATCAATAGGGTTTAGACTTTTTTTTATAATTTTCTTTAAAAAATTTTTTTTAAAAAAAAGATTGAACAATTTGATAACTAAAATAATTTAGTGATACAACTCAATACAATACACATGTGACACAATACTAAATAATTTTTCATCCATAATACAGGCCATTTCTTCCCTAGAAAAAATATATGCATGAAACATAATATGTATTAACACTATTCTAATAAACTAATTAACACAAACTTTTATACATGCTGACGTCGTATACAATACTGGATATCGATCTGTCTGATAAGTCATATTTTTAATTGGATTTGAACTAAAAAATATTACTTAAAAAAAATTTACTATTGAAGATTTTGTTATTTTTTTGGCAGACAAATCATTGAAGAGGATTACTTTCAAGTTGCGTTCCTCTCAGTCAAAAAGGCACAATTGCATAATTATGCTGACAGCGCCACAACTAATACCACAAGTTTCTGTCTATAACAGTTAAATCTTTAATTTAAAATTTTCATTTGTATTTTTAAAAAACAAAGAAAAAAGAAAAAGAACACAAAATCAAAGCACATCCTAAAAACACAACAACGAACAACAACAACAACAACAACAGTATATATATATATATATATATATATATATATATATATATATATATATATATATATATATAAATAGGGCTTACTGTACCTCAGCCTGCGGGCTGAGAGAGTTTCTCAGCCTGCGGGACGTGGCTGAATATATGCCACACATCGGTCGCAGAGTGTGGGCGCCAAAAAAATCAAAAAAACCCCGCCTAAACAATCGTGAAACAAATTGACAAAAATACCCCTTTTATATGACGACAGCGACTTCTAGCATTGAAAAGTAAAAAAATATTCCATGGTCGCATACTTAATACAGAATAAAGAATACCGGAGGAAACATGCTATCGTATAGCAATGCGACCTCCTTCAGTACTGCGACCAAAGTCGCAAACTTCTTTCTCATTACGATGGTGATGACGAGGATTAGAAGTTTAAAAAAATATTCTCATTACGATGGTGATGACGAGGATTAGAAGTTTAAAAAAATTGTAATTTGTTTTTTTTAAATATATATAAATCTGTTTTCTAAAGTTAATTGTGTGAATTACATTTTTTACTACTATGTCTTGGTTGAAAATGCTGTACAATTGTTACAAACCTTCATTTTAAATATTTTACGCTAAACGAATATACTGCGACCTTGGTCGCAGTTAATAATTATATTACTTCACCCTTATAAATTTTTAAAATGAAAGGTTGCGACATTGGTTGCAGTTGCTGGACGCAGACTTAATAAATACACTGCGACCTTGGTCGCAGTTGCTGGACTTTAGTCTTAATCAACAACAACACTGCTACCTTGGTCGCAGTTTCTGACCGTAGTCTTAATAAAATAAACGACCGTAGTCTTAATAAAATAAACTGCGACCTTGATCGCAGTTGTTGGTATTTAGTCTTAATAAAATACACAGCGACCTTGGTCGCAGTTGCTGGTCTTTACTCTTAATCAATAACATCACTGCGATCTTGGTCGCAGTTGGTGGTCTTTATAAATAATGAACAACAACACTGCGACATTGGTCGCAGTTGATGACCGCAGTCTTAAAAAAATAATCTGCAATCTTGGTCGCTATTGCTGGTCTTTAGTCTTAATCAACAACAACACTGTGACGAGGTGACACGTCACCGCAGCAGTTGCTTAGTCGCAGACTTTGGTCACAGTGTCGACCCTGGTCGCAGTAGTTACAGTTTGCAATGTATCTTATGCGAACTTGGTCGCAGTGTCATCTATGGTCATAGTTGTTTTGTTTGCAATGCATGGCTGCGAACAAGTTCGTAGTTTATTAAAAAAACAAATATGCTTTTTATTTATGTCCAGGCATTTATCTCCATGCATGTGCAAATGATACAAAACGATCTCTTATACAATAAGATTGAGTGTTACAAATACAGTAGTACAAAAGAAGACTAAACATCAAAAAAATCCCTTGTTGACTAAGAGCAATCTTCTTCTTGAGGTCTGGTGGCAGCAGAATCAATAAGATTGAGTGTTACAAAGAAGACTAAACATCAAAGTAGCCAAGAAGACTACACATCAAAAAATCCCTTGTTGACTAAGAGCAATCTTCTTCTTGAGGTCTGGTGGTAGCAGAATCAATAAGATTGAGTGTTACAAAGAAGACTAAACATCAAAGTAGCCAAGAAGACAAAAACATCAAAAGAGCCAAGAAGAGCCCTTGTTGACTACTAAGAGCAATCTTCTCCTGGAGGTCTCGTGGCAGCAGAATCCTCCAATTCCAACTGACCCTCCAAAGTGACGGGATACGATCTTTCGTTTATGAACATCTCTTCACCAGAAGGTTATCCAGTGAGCATGGAGCTTCCTCGATGTCACTTCTGGGGTAAGAGAGGAGGTTTTGAGACCTCACAGGGAATGCTACCCACCACTATATCCACCACATCCCCCGCCGTCATACCCACTCTGACCATCCGTTACCAGCAAGCTTGACTGGTGCATCAAGTCAGAGCAGATCTCGGTGAGGCTTAAGTCCTCGTCAGGGATTATGACTTCATCCCTTGTGAACGACGAGGACCATGACTTCTTCCCTTGTGGACGATGAGGTCTATGACTTCTTCCCTTGTGGACGAACATCGATCAAGTTCGTCCGTAGGGTCATCTTCATCCATGGAGGCAGGCCCCTGTTAGAGACTCTGAAGAAGGCAGAAATTCTCAGAGCAATTGCTCTCGAAAGAAAACAGTCTAATTATGGGCTGTTAAAGGGAGAGGGTGAGTCCTATTTATAGGCAGCCCATAATAACCATAATTAATGGTTCATTAATCAGAATCGTCGGCATTAATGGTCTCCAATCGCCAGCGCCGGTTTGACATTAAAAGACATTAACGCCTAAACCCAATGAAGAACCGACGCGTAGACAACCGCTTCGGGAAACAACGAATGGTGCGGGGTTCGTCAACATAGACTTGACGTTAAAAGATCTCATAAAATCTTTATGACAGATCGCGTCTCACGGACTGACTCCAAGTCGCATCAGACAACAAACAACTTTTCATTTTTCATTTAGATTCAAAAATGACTTAATCCAAAAAACAACACTTAATAAAACAACACTTACTTAACGTACTGCGACCAAAGTCGCAGTCCATGTAATGCAACCCTAAATTGCAGTTGCTGGCCATCTTTATCAATAACAAACACTGCGATCTTGGTCGCATTTAACCATGTACACTGCGACAAAAGACTTTGGCTAAGGTCGCAGTTTAAATGTACAATGCGACCAAAGACTCTGACTACATTATATTCAAAAAAATTAATTACTTAACGTACTGCGACCAAAGTCGCAGTCCATGTAATGCAACCCTAGATTGCAGTTGCTGGCCATCTTTATCAATAACAACACTGCGACTTTGGTCGCATTTCAACATGTACACTGCGACCAAATACTTTGACTAAGGTCGCAGTTTAAATGTACAATGCGACCAAAGAGTCTGACTACATTATATACAAAAAAATTAAACTATAAAGTAGAATTTTATCGCAGGCTGAAAAAATTGATCTGAAAAGATTTTATATTTTCAAAAAAAATTTTATCGCAGGCTGAAAAGGAGAAACTAGATCTTTAAAAAAGAGGTAAAGAAATAGGGCGAAAAGTAATTTATATCCTATAAAGAGCGGCAAAAATAAAAGGGGGAAAAATAATAATAAACAATAAGGAAAAGTTATCATAAGGGGTATTTGGTAATTTAACTTCTACTTAAAAGCGGGCCGCAAGTCAGTGAGGTGACAAATTGAACCACGTCACCGCAGGCTGAGAGAGTACTCTCAGCCCGCGGGCTGATATACATTTTCTCATATATATATATATATTGTACCAAAAAAAAAAAATCAAAGTCTCTTTTATTTTTTCACCATAAATAATTTCTTTCTTTCTTTTTTTAATTTCCTCGTTAATATGTATGTATGTGTGTGTATAATTAAAAGACAAGCATTACTTAAAAAGCGTTTTATGTTGATTATGAATATTAGATAATATTTTTGTTTTCACGTCTTCTCTAAGGATTAGAATGGAAAGTTCAATGAGCTTGCTTATGATTCATAAATTAATTTCTTCTTCTTTTACTTCTATATAATTTCTAAATTCTCTTTAAGTACTATATGAAGATTATATTTATTATTTCAATTAAATAAAATATGAGGAGTTAGTCATTAAACTATAAGGAAAAATGAAAAAGAGTGACATTTTGTGCTGTGTGATTCACATAAGGAGACAACTACAGTAATAACTCAAAAGAGTAAGAGATCATGGAAGAACACCTTATTCTTCGGGAGGAATTTTGCAAAAAAAAAAAGTTGCCTCTAAAATGTAAATTTCCTCCATTCAACAATTTTTTCAAGAAAATGAGCACAAATGGGTGTGTCATAAATTAAATGAAACACAAGAGATCAATGAATGTCGAGCATCTAAATTCAGAAAATTATAATTAAGAATGTTGTGAGCTATAGATAGAGAATTGAGAGAGAGTTAGAGAGTTTTCTGATGAGAGAGGGAGGGCACGATTGATATCTTGAAATTTTAATTTGACTTAAGTTGTGAATGATAGTTTAGGAAAAATAAGTGGGTGTATTTGAAACTTTTGTAAGTATATTAAGTATATGAGCGTGTTAAGCAATTCTGTGAGTGTGAATAGCCACACTCCTTTTAGTTAGGATATAAGTCAAAAGAGGAAAAAAAAGAATGAAAAGAAGAAACAAAGAAGGGCGAGTTTGGATTTATGGAAGTGGGAGAAAAATAAGAACTGAAAAAAAAATTCATTTCTCACTTCTCTCGTTTGTTTTGAAATAGAAATAGAAAATGGGAAAAACCTTTTTCCTTTTCCGTTTTTTCTTTTACATCTCCATTTTACATTATCATTTTCTCACTTCCATGATGTTACAGTTAATTTTGTAGTCATGTAAATCTCACTTGTAATAAGTTGTGCCTTAATACATTAAATTTTGATATCACGTAAATCTCACTTACAGTCTAATTACAGATAAAAAATGTCACTTAAGAAATAATATTTAATTTAATATTATTTTATGGTGAACTCTGTGATCAATTTTTTCACTTTCATTTTCACTTTACCAACAAAACACCGAAAAACACAATATATTTTTTCACTTACACTTTCACATTATAACAAAATACCGAAAAACTTATTTTTACAAATTTCAATTTCTTACTGTACTTTTATATTTTCCACTCTCACTTCTCATTTTTCTCCCACTTCCATGAATTCAAACACCCCCAATAGAAAATGACAAATGAGAGGCTTCAATCTCAGAAACAAATGAATAACTAAATCAAATAATTTTTTTTTAAGAGTTGTATTATGTTAATATATCTCATCTCAAATACCAACAAAAGTTCCAAATAGATTCAATAATTCCATACTTGAATTTATGCCTTCAACACTAATCATTATCTGACCCCATCACGCACATTAGTATTCAGAGTCTTCACGCAACGTCGCAATCGTTGTTTTGGAGCAAAAAACAAAAGCAGAAGGTATTAGCCATGATTCGTGATATTATTGAAGCAAAATATATTTTAAGAAACCTTTTCGGAGAGGATAAGCATGAGTTCCTGGTAAAGTGAATTTATCTTCAAAGAAGAAACAAGTTTTGTTTTTTGAGCGTTCTTCAGCTAGTTTTGTTCATTGAAACTTTGTCTGGATTTCAGTCAATGATTTTTCCTATTTATTTCTTCTTCTTCTTCTTCTTCTTCGTGGAATGTGATCTAAAACAATTTGCTAAAAAAAATTAATATTTTGTGTAGGCACGACCCGACCCGGGATGGTAGGCTGGACCAGCCCGAGCGCCAGGCCAAAAGGAGGAGCGCCGGCCAGAGCCCGCCTCGTCAGGCCAAAAGGAGAGGAGGCCCGGCCTGGCCCGCGCCTGGGTTCTGTTTCCAGAACTCGGGTCTGGCTCTTGACCAGGGTGACTCGGACCCGGGCCGGCCCAAATATTTTTAAAAAAATAAAAAAAATAAATTTATAAAGATTAAATATATTATGGGGAGGCCCGAGTCGTGCACGTGCCAAGCTCAGGCCAGGGTTAGGCCCCGGCCTGGGCAGGCCGTGGCCCTCCAAAGGCAAACCCGAGCACGGCCCGTGGGGGAGTCATGCTAGGGCCAAGTATGGCCCGTCAGCAGGTGGCCGGGCCAACCTCGGCCGTGCCCGTGCAGGTATCCGAACCGTCCCAGCCCAGTTGACAACCCTAATTTTGTGTATATTTTTTTATTTAATTGGGTATTAATCGATGATTGTTTAATTAAAACTAAGCATTGTTATGAAACTTGGGACAAAGATAACAATTTTTTTTTAAACTACTATTTGATTTCTTTAAGAGATTTTAGTGAGATTGTTTCTTTACCATGCACGGTTAAATTTTAGGCCAGGCCATGGGTTGGTCCAGGAAAAAAAAAAAAAAAAAAAAAAAAAAAGAAGCGTTCTTTAGGCGGACTATTAGATGCCCAATTCAAACTGGGCAGGCCCAGTACCAGCCCAAATTTAGGCCCGGCCCGGCCCGGCCCGGTCCATTCTCACCCCCAACTTGAAACCTTTCTAGGATTTGAAAATCTTGTTCGAATATGGAAATTAGAAGCTTAAATTATAAATTCCCTTTATTAAGATCGCAATTCATTATAGTAGTACAATTGATAATTTCCCCAGAACATAAGAACAACAACATAATAGATCCCATCGACCCACATTAATATTTAGAGTCTTGAACACAAGCTTGCAACCATTTTCTAAAACAAAATGATGTTAGCCAAGAGATTATGAGAGTCTAGAAAGCAAGATTTGTTTGCAATGAAAACATTCAGTAAAACATCTTCTTTAATTTTCTTAGATATATAATTATTAAAAAAAAATACAATCTTTGATCAGATGTAACGAGCTTGAGACAAAAATGTTTAGAACAACATAAAAGATAAATTCTATTATCAGAGTAAACTTCATATGTGAAATCTTTTACTTTTAACTTTGATTAGTTTTATGTAATAGTTAAGTTACTCATAATTTGTGAGATTTGAAAATAATTTAGCAAAGCATATGATTTGTGATTAAAAAAAACAAAAACTCTCCAACGAATATTTTATTAAAAAAAAGCTTTCATGAAATATTGTATTATTTGCGTCATCTTAAGACTTATTTACACATGGCCCTAGATGAAAATCACAAAGGGACCAATTTAAAATGAAACAAAAACTTATACATCATTATGTTATATCTTATTGTTGTAAAATTTAATAGTTGCAGCCAGGAGGTGATCTCCGACAAGTCGGCTAGGGGGGCAGTTTGGTAGCTGCAAGTGCAAAACTCACTTGCAGTAAAAGAGTTTGCTAGTGTTTGGTAACAGTGCAAAACTCACTTGCAACAGTGTGGTCTTATGAAAAATGTTTTTTCTTAAGTGCAAGTCAGAGTTGCAAGCGAGATAGGGAAATGTTGGGAAACAGGGAAAGTGCTTTTCCCAGGGGTGCCATCGAATCAGATGCAGATTTGATAGGGCCTTTATCATATCCGTATTCGCACCCAACCTTCAGATACAGTTACAGATATTGACGGATATGAAAAAATAATATTCGTATCCGCAAAAATCGGATATCGGATATGAATCAGATATTAGCAGATCGAATGTGGATACTAATCGGATATATAAATAAATGGATACGGTTAAGGATAAATTACACGGATATACTTATATTACTTTTTATCGCATCTATAATAATATTAAATGTGTACGTACTATGATATTATTGTGTACATAACAATGCTTCCACTGTATCCATTGTCATTCGGCTTCTATAGTAATGAATTACATGACCTCCGGTGTTAAATGCCGATTCGGATGCCATAGTTGATATTGAAATACTCAAAATATCTCACGCTATTCTTACAAGAATCATATACTTTTCACTATTACTTTTTCACCAACTCAAAATATCAAAATATATTGCCTCATTTCATTAAAGAATAGCCTCTTTCATACGGATATCATCATCAAGCACCTAACCTTCTGATATCGGATCAGATACGGATAGAATATTGCTTTTACTATATCCGTATCCGCACCTAACTTTCGGATACGGATACAGATACGAATATTGACGGATGTGAAAAAATGACATCCTTATCTGGGTTGGAGGTGATTTCGGATGCGGATATCCGCAGATAATCCACATCTTGTGGCACCTCTAACTTTTCCCTATCTCCCCTCTCTCTCTCTCTCTCTCTCTCTCTCTCCAGTTGACCCCTACCCATCTCCAGCTACCTCCTCACAGCTCCCCCTTCCCCGTCTCCTCCTGCCTTGCCCCTTCGTCTCCTCACCTGTCCCCTTTGCCTCCCTCCCACCTCCCCTCCGCCTTCCCTTCTCCACCTTCACATCTTTTCGCCCCCTACCCATCTCCCCACCTCCTTCCAACTCCCCTTTGTCCCCTCCCTATCTTCCTGCCTTCCTACCTCACTCTTTCACTTCCCCCATCCCCCCGCCCCCCCCCACCTTACTCCGCCCGCCCTTCGACTCCCCAAATTCCACCTCTGCCTCCGTCGTCGCCTCTGTTTCCCCCACCACCGCCTCTCCGCCAACCTACAGCTCGACCGTCGCCGCCAGCCTCCTCTGCATGTTGCCTCCTCATCCAAAAGCAAACCTCGTATACTATTTCGGGAACCCTAGGTTTGAGCTGATCTGCCGACGGATGTGATCGTCAACGATCACGATGGAAACGACACCGTCGGTGCTGGGATGTTTACGGAGGAAGGAAAAGGGAGAAGAAGAGGGAAAGAAGGAGGAGAGGAGAAGGGGGAGAAGGAGAGAAAGGTGGCCATGGTTGCCGGCACCCATGTGGACAGAGAAGGTGCGACAGCCGGGCTTGCGATTGTGAGGAAAGAGGGCGCAAAATAGAGAAAAGGAGGGAGGAGAAAAAATAAAAGTAGAGGGGAAAAGGAATGAGGAAGAAAAGGAGGTGGTGGCCAAGTTGGTCACTGCCGTTGGTGGTATCCTAGTCTGTGGCAGCCTGACCACGACGATATCAGTAGAGGAGGGTGAAGGGAGAGGATTTAAGAAAAGAGATGGTGACATCATGGGTGGTGTTAGGGTTCATGTATACCTGAATTATTGAAAATTTTTGTAAGCAGGGTTCAAGTATGGCTGTGCCGATTCCATTTGCGTGTGAGAGAAAGATATCTTTGAACAAGTTTTTTTCATTTTCTAAAAAAATTTCCCAAAAAAGAATATCGGTGAAGTACACATTGTTGAAATCCTCTCGACATTAATGACAAGAATTCCACCGAGGATGTTTATGCAAAACGTATAAGGAAACAAGAGAAAAAAAGGATAATATATGTTTAAGATTAATAATTAATACAAAATTGTATTGTTAATTAATATTTTTTAATTTAATTATTAATTAATTAAGAGTTTTGTTTAAAATATAATTACTTAAAATGTATACTTATGAAGTGCAATTTTCACTTACAACCAAACAACATAAATTGAATTCACATTTTACTTTACAGCTGTACCAAATACCGTAAGTAGCAATATGTTTTCTTACTTACACTTTCACATTATCAAGCAATCACTTGAAATCTTACTTGTGCAAAACTTAGTTGCAACTGTAAAAAGATTTTTCAATTATGACTTGCACTTGCGGCCACTTACAGGCAACCAAACAGATCAACAACTAATCATTTTATGGGGAGTATTTTTTTTCTTGTATGCCACAAAAGTCACCAAAAAGATCATATATACAAGACCAACTTATAAATTTGATATTGGTAATAATAGTATTTCTATGTATTTGTCTATACATACACGCACATGCACACATGCGCACACAACTAATAGTTTTCTTACCATGAGGTCCTTGTGAACGATTATAAGCAAGCGCATAATAGTAGCTGGTGTTAGGATACAATTCTGTATTATAGTAGGAATAAGATTACGAGGTTGTGTGTCTATATCACAATAGGATTTTTCATGTGTTTGTATCATAATAGAATTTCTCTCTAATTTGTATGTATATTCTCACCCATCTGAGGCTAATAGCAATTCAGTTTAATTCTCTCAAAATTCAAGCTTCATGATATGAGATCATCGCTCAATATAAGATCCCTAATGAGTTGTAGGAATAGTTGAGCCATCAACAGTAAAGATATCAAGATGATTAGGTAAAGGCGTCACATCAGAAAATATAGAAGACTGACACATCATATGAAAAGACAAACCAAAATCTAATACAACAACAACAACTAAGCCATTTGTCACAAGTATTTGGGGTAGGCTACATGAACCAAAAGAGAATTACGCCGAATTGGGCACATGGATCAGCTTTCTCTACTCATTCCCATCCAACAATATGCCTTCACTAAGACTTCTAGCCTTTATACCTTGTCGTATTACCTCCATCCATATTTTCTTCGGTCTTCCCTGCGCTCTACAAATCAAAATCTAATATCCAAAATTTTTTAAGAATACCTATAGTGGTAGAAATAGCAGAAAGAGTATGACCAGAAGCATGAGGTGGATGCATACTAACAACTGTAGCAGAAGTCAAGGCAGAGGCAAATTGACCCCGCAATATCTCCATTAATTGTAGCGCAGATAAAATAATCGTAAAATGACCATATGTTACAAAAATCTGATGATCAGGTGGCTTGCTGAACTGAGAGTCAGCTTCAGGAGTGATTGCTACTATATAAGAAGATTTATGTTGCTCGTAATATCATCTCTTCTGGCAATCTCTGATGACATATCCATATAAGCTACAATAGTTACATTGTACGTCTTTCAAGTTATTTCTTCCGGTAGTGAATCTTGAAGAATTCAATGAAGAAGATGAAGGTGTCTTCAATGAAGAAGTGGAAAAAATCATGATATTTGTAAACTTCTTTGTCCCAAAAGTAAGGGCAGTTGCAGAAGACATCACAGGAAAAAGTCCTTACACACACCAACAGAATGGTGTTGCGGAGCGTAAACATCGTCATATCATGGAAACTGCGCTCTTTTTCTTTCTAGTTGTATGCTACAAAATTTTGAGCTGATACTGTTTTTACAGGTTTGTATCTTATAAAGCTCATGTCATCTTCAGTTCTAGGTGATTGCTCTTCCTACGAGTGTATTTACTCTAGTTCTTCATCTTATTCTCATCTTCAGGATTTTGGTTGTACTTTTTTCGTCATTCTTCCTTTACATGAACAAGATAAGTTGTCACCTCGGTCTTCTATTTGTGTTTTCCTTGGATATAATCTGAAACATAAGGAGTATCGTTTTTATGATCCTATCTAACAACGAGTTCACATATCAAGAGATGTGATTTTCTTAGAGCATGTTCCTTACTATTCTAGATAATCTTCTAATTTTGGATCGTCGTCGTCATCTATTGCTGATAATTCTTTCTTAGATTTTTTTTCATATCTGTTGTGAGTTCTGATTCCTTAATATCTATGCAGAAACGTATTGGGCCTGCAAACTCTGACTCTATTGAATCAAATGAACATGTTGAACCTACTAATTTTAGTTCTATTGAATCAAATGACCTGATGATATCAGTTCGAGCTCTCATTGTTGTTGCCTCCTCTAAGCAGCGGCCTCTATTCTGCTTGATATAAAAAATACTTTTCTACACGAGAATCTTCATGAAAAAATTTTCATGCAATCTCCTCCAGATCTTCCTTATTCCCCGAATCAAGTTCGTCGCCTTTGTTGGTCATTATATGGTTTCAAATAAACACCTCGTGCATGGTTTGAAAAGTTTCGTTTATTTATTATGAAACTAGGTGTTAATTAGAGTTCTGCTGATGATGTCATGTTTTTCCATACTTTGCCTCGCGGTCGCTCTATTCTTCTTCTTTATGTCGATGATATGATTATTACAGGAGATGATTTTTTTCTGGAGTCTGTGAAGACTCTTCTACATTAACAGTTTGAGATGAAAGATTTGAGACCCCTTCGTTACTTTCTTAATATTGAAGTTGCCTTCAGACTTTGTGGTTATCTCTTTTCTTTGCAAAAGTATATAGAAGATCTACTGACTCATGCAGCAATTACTGATAGTATTACAATTGATATTCCTCTTCAATTCATTGAAATCTATCACCAAATATGGATGAACCATTGGAGATCTCACTCGATATCGCGAGCTTGTAGGTGTTTCAGTTTATCTTACCATTATATGATCGGATATTGTTCATGCAATGCATGTGATAAGCAATTTTTGTTCACACATCTATATCATTTCACTATACTGCTCTACTTAAAATTTTTTGCTATCTTCATGATACTATATCTTGGGCTCTTATCTTTTCCCCCACTTCTTCCTTGGAGCTTCGTGTTTTCTATGATGCTGATTGGGTTGGAGATATTACAGATCGTCATTCCATCACAAAATCTTCTGTGTTTCTTGATGATCTTATTTCGTGACGTTCCAATGCGCAAGATACAGTATCAAGGTCTAGTGCTGGAGCAAAATATCAAGTTATATATAGCTCACACTACTACAGAGATTATCTAGTTGCAGAAACTCTTACGGGATATGTTAATTGATTATTTTTTGCCTACTCCTCTACACTGTGATGATCAAAGCGCTATTCAGATTACTACTAATTCAGTTTTTCATGAACGCACTAAACACATTGAGATTAATTGCTATTTTACATAACACCACTATTCCAAAACCAAAAGTATTACTTTACCATATATCCCTTCACAATTGAAGATTGCAAATTTCTTTACAAGGACTCATAGTTCAAAATGTCAGTTGTTACTTTTCCAAACTCTCCGTGGTTGACCCACCTTGAGTGTGAAGGTGGGTGTTAGGATACAACTTTGTATTATAGCAGGAATAAGATTATGAGATCATGTGTCTATATCAGAATAGGATTTCTCATGTGTTTGTATCGTAATATGATTCCTCTCTAATTTGTATATATATTCTCTCTCTTGTGAGGCTAATAATAAATTCAATCCAATTCTCTCTAAATTCAAGTTAAGCAAGGAGCATCTTCGGCTTAAATTAGTGTTTTACTAGAAACAAAAGGTGAAGTAGGTCCTAAAGCCACACCTTCCGTTTTGAACTCCACCCCCCTTGATAATTAAATATCTTTTTCCCTATCAAAAAAAAAAAAAAAAAAATCACAGAATCAATAAGTACACTTATATCATAGAAAGAAATAATAAAAATTATTTTCAAGTGGTATAAATTCAATTAAAATGTTCCTGGTAGAACTTGAGATTATTAAAAAGAAAATCAGAAAAACATGAGGATAAAATAGTAGATATCCATAATGCAAAGAATATTTGGACATCTGTTGACTATATTAGAGATAACATAAATGAAAAGACATATCAGAGATGACTATATCTCTAGCTAAACATGGACATCTGCCATGCTAATAATCTTAAATGTCATTAGATCAGTTATATAACTATATAGCATAAAGAATTATTTAACATGACATTAATATGAACTAAAGAAACTTTCTAATATTATTCATTTACATACTTAAAAAAGCTTATAGTTTAAATCGCAATTTAGCCAATATTTTAGATCAATTACCATTTCAAATTGTAAATTTCAGCAACAAAAATCAATATATCATGGATAAGATCAAAAAATGGTGAACTAAACCTTGAAAGAAGACTAAAAACAAAGTTAAAAAAAAAATATAGAAAAGAAAGTAGAGATTAGGAAATTGAAAAGACAACCTCACAATCATGAAATTTTGTACTGAGGGTGAATTCAGAATTTGTCACAAATATGGTAAGACTAATATAGAGCCCATTAATGTCTAAGCTTGCTCCTTAAGCGACAATGTGACAATGAATTTAAAAATGTTGGCCAATGTATTCATGTGTTTCCTCAATGTATATGGTTTCTTGTATTATTTCTTCATGTTTCATGATTTTCTCAAATGTGAGACAGAATGTGTTGCCGAATCTACTGATGCATCGTACGTACACGATAACAATGAAGCATGCGTGTTGGCGCATTGTACTTGCTTGATCGAGATCAAATAAAGGTTTAGGTTAGCCCATCCTCGACTTTTTATTTTATCTTATTTTGAAGATAAAATGTAGGCAAATTTTATTTTTTTAAAGATAAGCCGTAGCCCGGATTTGAATCTGGAACTCATCACAAACCGCTCTCACTTATTTCACCCGTGAGTTAAGACTCAAGTTTATGTGTGAAATTATTGCATGATAGGCCTAAAAATAATGTTATTCGTCAATTTTTTGTCAGAAATCGAGCTTGCCATCATAAATGGGCGAGCTGGGTCAGCTCGAGTTCGGCTCAAAATTCATTTTGAGCTAGTTCGAGTTTAGCTCGTTTTTATTTCAAGTTTAGTAGAGTGCTCGAGTTTGGCTTGATTTAAATTTCAAATGTTCGAGTTTGGTTCTTAAAAGCTCAAAAAATGTAAAATAATCAAAATCAGACTAGTTGTTTTACTATTGTGAATATGATTCAACTTGATACTATGATGAGTAAGAATATTATCTTCATGTTCATTAGTACCAGGAAAGTATAAGCTTAAAGAATAGAAAGAATGTTCTTTAAAATAAATTGAAGATAATTGCATACTTTCTTTTCATGATCCTATTCACACTTGATACATGTTCAGAATTATGTTTGTTATTAATACATACAGGTACACATGTTGATGATTATATTTTTGATTAATACTTGTATATTGTGATAAAAAAATTATTTTTAAGTTCTCATAGACTTGTTCATAATATGAATACTTAATGCATATGTGTATGTATATAGATATATCGAGTGTATTCGAACTGAACTCGAGCGAGCAGGCCTAGTTCGAGTTTGGCTCGTAGATTCAAGCTCAATTTGGAGCTAAGTTCGGGTTCTTTATTTATTAAGCCATGCATAAACGAGCTAAATGTCGAGCCAAACCTGAACCATTTGTGAACAACTCGTTCATTTGACACCCCTATCTCCTACATGGAAATTGTTGAAGAAACTTACATGTTGCATGAGCTAAGTTCGTTTAAATATGTTCCGCGCCGAACAACAACCACAAAGAGGAAACCTTAGATCTCAGATGCAAAAGAACAATATCACCAACAACAAATAACACCCAAGCAAAGAGAAGAGCACAAAATCAGATTTAACGAGGTTCGGCCTGTTTCGCCTACGTCCTCAGGGCAAGAAAGAGAGGGTTTTCTATTGATTTTGTGAATCAATACAATGTTTACAGCAATTACTGATGAAGATAGCTCTGCCTCTTTCATATACACCCTAACAAACCCTAGAAATCCGCTCATCACTTAAGCAGATTTCTAATTCAGCACTTTCCCGAAACAGCCCGACCCGACTGTCGGTCGACCGGTCGGTCGACCGACCATATGCACCGGTCGACCGGGCCGGTCGACTGCTATACCCCGTGCATGTCTGCTATGTATGCTGTGCACGACGGTCGACCGGGCCGGTCGACCGTTCTGATGCTTTTGCCGACGGTCGACCGGACCGGTCGACTATTCGCCTGCTGTGCTGATTCCTTTGGCTGCTGATGACATTGTCGACTTCCTCGACGACTTCCTCTCTCTTCCTACAATTCTCCACCTCGGCGAAAATTTCTCCAAATCTGAGCCGATCTCCAACGTACCCCAGTCTATCACCTGGCGAAATTGACACACGATCTCGGCGAAATCGACACACGATCTCGGCTTGCGCGCACCGGACGAAATTGACACACGATCTCGGCGAAATCGACACACGATCTTGGCTTGGAATCTGTAGCTCAGCTATCCACTGGAATGCACCACACATGTTTTCCCAATACTTCACCTTAAGAGAACTTCCATACATGCCGAACACCGAACGTGGCTCCTACTCCGCAACTTCATGACCTCACGAAGAACTCATCATGAGCCAACACTGGCTCTCCAACTGACTAGCTCTATATAGTCTACATGTCTTTAGCTGACGGTCCAACCAAGTCTGCGTAGAGCACACCAAACACCATCATCGGCTTCACAATTGAATGCACACCACTCCTTATGTAAGCTCAACATCTTCTCACCAGAAGATCAATCTGTTCATCGAGATCACAACACCTCACCTCTACGTGAAGTCCAACTCTTTACCTCTAGGTGAAGTCCAATCGGCTACAACACTCCACCTCTACGTGAAGTCTCTCCACTCTACGTGAAGCTCCAATCGGCCACAACTCTTCACCTCTACGTGAAGTTTCAAACAGCTTCTCGAGAACCCAAACAACTTCATATGGGTTGCATCATCAAATGGCTGCGCATTTACGGCTGCCTACGTACCTTGCCCAAAGGATCAAGCCAACCGTAGTTCATTGAAAATGAGCTCCATCAAGCTCAAGCACTTGTACCTGGATCTGCAGCAGCGAACCTGTCTGGCTGAGTCATATGAACCTCCTCACGACCATCATGGAGAACAACGGCCTTCAACTTGAGCTTGTCGCGATCACAAGCTTGAGATTCATGCTTCTTTACCCACAAGCATGGTTTTACCTTGGTTCCAATGGCTGCAAACAACTCGACATCCTCAACAATGTCTTCAACTTGTTCAGCATCAACCGTGGCTACATGATCTCCACCTGGTGTCACATCCGGTGGAGTCTTCTCTGATGTAGAACCAACTGGAGATGGTAGAGTAGCATCAACCTCCACCCGCTGTGATACTTCTTGGTCTCCGTCCTCTCCACCTGCTGAGAGACGGTGGACTTCAACACTGAAGTCTCTCCAAATGTGACTTGCCTACTCAATATGATCTTCTTATTTTTAGGGTCCCACAACCTGTAGCCATTCCTTTTGACACCCAAAAACACAAACCTCTTTGTTCGCGGATTCACCTTGCCATTCTTGGCACTGAAGTAGGTCGGACTTCCAAATTCCCGCAGCAAACCAAGATCTTGAGTAGCTTTCCCAGACCAAATTTCCAATGGAGCTTTACCTCCTATCGCAGTCGATCTATTCATGAGATGGCTAGCATACACAATCGCATTAGCCCAAAATGATTTTTCTAATCCTGCATTAGACAACAACAACCGAACCTTCTCCAGTAAGGAACTGTTTACTTCCTTAACCAACCCATGTATACCTTTTGTGAAGTGAGTAGCAATACCTATGTTCTGACCAAATCGTAGGAATTGGTTCATGCCTCTTTCAACATTACCAATCTGCAACTCCTTGATCTTCCTACCAATCTGTTTCTCCATTCTTCCTCTCCACTTCACCAACATATCTAGGGCTTCACTCCTTTGTCTCATGTGATATATCCAACAATGCCTAGATAAACTATCAACAAAAGAGACAAAATACCTGTGACCTCCAAGCGATGCAATCTTAGCAGGTTCCCAGACGCTTACGTGAACACAATCAAGAAGACCTTATGAGCGGTTAGTACTGGTGCTGAATTTCACCTTCTTCTTGTCCAGAACGCTGTGTTCACCTTCCAACTTACAGGTAGCAGCATCTTCCAACGATCCCTTCTTTGCAGGAGCTTGCAAAGACCTTTCACCTCCATGTCCGACCTTTACCTGCCAGACCTCCGTACAACCATCATCTGAAGAACTAGAAGTCTCCACCTGACCTGTAACCGTACTACCCTTCAAGTAGTAGAGATTGTCCCGGGGGACGCCCTTCATCACCACCATCGAGCCTTTGATCATCTTGAGAACACCATCTCGAACAGATATCACCAGACCCAATGCTTCCAAAGCACCAACAGAGATTAGGTTTCTCTTCAATTGAGGTACATACCTCACTTCCTTCAGTTCCCTTACCTTCCCATCAAACATCTTGATTTGGATTGTACCTACACCCTCCATGATACATGGATGATCATCACCCATAACGACTGAACACCCCTCCAGCTTCTCAAAACTAGAAAACTAATCTCGATTAGGGCACACATGGTATGTAGCACCTGTATCCAAAATTCACTCATTTTCTCCTGAGCAGCCAACGATGGAAGTAGTGACTGAGAATGAGAAAACCGACGAGTTCGAGTCTGATCTATATGCCTGTAAAGTACTGCTCTGAGTACTGACCACCTTTGCAAGATTTGCCTTAGTCTTAGACTCCTTCTTCTTCCCTTTAGCCTTTGGACAGTCCACTTTTCAGTGCACTAATTCTCTGCAGAAGGCACACTGGTTCTTCTTCAGATCCTTATAACCCAGCCTGGACTTTGATCTCCCTCTTTCATCTTTGCCCTTTTATATGAACCCCTGCCTCTTACTGCTAGCGCCTTTGCTGATGAACTTGACTGAGAAGGCTGTCTCTCCTTTCTCCTCGTCTCATAATTTGTCAAAGCAGACGACACTTCATGATAGTCAAGAGTCTGTCTACCATTTATGAAGGTTAAGGTGAATGTCTCATTCTCTTCCGCAGGGAGAGAGTTCAAGAGGATTACCGCCTTGTCTTCTTCATCTATCTTGACATCCACATTGACCAAATCTGTAAGAAGCTTCGTGTAGCGATTCAGATGTTCATTCACGGAGCATCCCTTCTTCATCTGAAACCCGTACAGCTTGCTCTTCAGCTGCAGTCTCAATTCAATACTCTTGGTCAGATATTTTCTTTCAAGGATCTCCCACAACTGCCTCGCAGATGTCTCGTGTAATACAAGATATTTGATGTCTTGTGTTAGACACAATCTAATCAAGCCACACGCAAATCGGTTCATCTTCTCCCACTCTTCTTCAGTGGTTGTGCTTCGCTTCTTCTCCAGAAGTAGAGTATCCTCGAGATTCAATGCATTTAGGGCATCCATCACCTCGCACCTCCACATCCCAAAATTGTTAGTGCCGTTAAACTTCACCACGTCAATCCTCGGATGAGGATTCATGGTCCTCACTGATGTACTTTCTTCTGCCATCTCTCTAACTGGATCCTCTATGTAATGCGAAAATACCAAATGGAGATAGATAAGCAACTCTGATAAAAATCAGATTTTTACCTTTTCACAAAACCCTAGATGAGTTCCTGACCAGATCTACTCCTCCAATGATTCCTTGAGCACTCCTCGCGCTGTTCTGAGATCGACACATGATTCCACGAATAAGACCACCGCTGATCTGAGATCGACACACGATCTCCACCAACTATCAGCACCTGATGCCATCCGAATTGCCAGATAATCCCACGAAGAACCTAGGAAGCTCTGATACCACTTGTTGCGCGCCGAACAACGACCACAAAGAGGAAACCCTAGATCTCAGATGCAAAAGAACAATATCACCAACAACAAAAAACACCCAAGCAAAGAGAAGAGCACAAAATCAGATTTAACGAGGTTCGGCCTGTTTCGCCTACGTCCTCGGGGCAAGAAAGAGAGGGTTTTCTATTGATTTTGTGAATCAATACAATGTTTACAGTAATTACTGATGAAGAGAGCTCTGCCTCTTTCATATACACCCCAACAAACCCTAAAAATCTGCTCATCACTTAAACAGATTTCTAATTCAGTACTTTCCCAAAACAGCCCGACCTGACTGTCGATCGACCGACCATATGCACCGGTCGACCGTGCCCGTCGACCGTGCCTAACCGAGAGTTAGGCACTTTCAGTCGGTCGACCGGGCCGGTCGACCGCTATACCCCGTGCATGTCTGCTGTGCATGCTGTGCACGACGGTCGACCGGGCCGGTCGATCGTTCTGCTGCTTCTGCCGACGGTCGACCGGAACGGTCGACTGTTCGCTTGCTGTACTGATTCCTTTTGCTGCTGATGACATCGACGACTTCCTCTCTCTTCCTACAAAATAAGCTACACATTAGAAAGAATATTAATATCTATTTGAAGAACTGAGTCCAAGTCAGCTAAATTGAAAAGTAACTCCAATTGAGCGGTTTGATTCATGTGTGTGAGCCCCACACACATATATTATAAACTGGCCTATAACACGATGCCATATGGATTTTTAACTGGGGCTTAACGGGAGAGACTAATTCCGTCTTTTGAGTCCCCCCTAAACATCCCCATTTCCTCAAACTACGACTAAACAGTTTCATAAAACAAGCTCCTAAATGAACACTGGAGTAGGAAAGTAAAAGATGGGCAAAAAGTATTTAAAATACATAATTTTTTATTTTTAACTACTTAGAATAACGTAGATCAACTTCAATGAAAGGGATCTTGCATTCGAATATCGTAGGGTTTTATTTGAATGGGAAGAATTCCGCCTTCCAAAATGAAACAAGTCTATCTCAATATAATAGTATATACACTTAATATTATGCCTCCGAGTATAGCATAAACAAGCCGGTCTAAGCACCTTACTATTATTCATTTTGCTTATTTAAATAAATGGGCTAAAAGAAAGAGGAAAAAAAAACCAACTCATTATATAATATTTAGATAATAGAGTTAAGAAAATTCATTCATCCATTACAAAATAGGTTATTTTGTAATTGGTCTCACCCCTATTCATTGCCACTTCTAAATTTTTTTTTCTTCTGATTGTTCTCTCTTTTTTCTCTTCTTCTCCAGCAAGAAAGAGACTTTAACCAAATTATTTTTTTTCATGTTATTTTTCCTCCACTTCTTAAATAAGAAGAACGCCTTAACTAAACAGCTTTATTCACTGATTAACACATATTTTTTAAAAAAATTTGACTCACCAGTTTCCTTCTTTCTTTACTCTTATTTTTTATTTTTTCCCCCAGTTGGTAAAGCACTGGTTGACTAGCATTATTCAACTTGATGATATTACTAATAGAGCCCAATAACTTTTCTGCACGGGGCTTGGTTATCTTTAAACGCAAGCTCAGCCCATGGACCAAGGAACAAGTGCCTTTTCACAACCAAAAGAGAAAGACAATTGGAGAAGAACTGCAATCTTTCACACATTATCAAGTTAGGAAATAAGAATTGTAAGGTGACTGTAGATAGTGAAAGCTGCATCGATGTGCTATATCCTCCAAGGTGATCAATAAGGTTAGAATAAAAGGGGTACCATCCCACCTGTACAAGGTGTCATGGATAAACTCCACTGCCCTCGAAGTAAAAACATGGTGTCTTGTCCCGATTGACTTTAATCTATATAAGGATAAGATCTGGTGTGATGACCATAGACGTGGGTCAAGTTATCCTAGAAAGATTATGGTTCTTCAATAAAGAAGTCATCACCACGGTCGATCTAACATGTATCATTTTGAGTAAGAGGTAAGAAGATTAAGCTAGTGCCCTCCCAACTCAAGATTGGACAGCCTGAGTAGACACCTACCACACCAGAGAAGGCTAAAGGAATTAACTTAATCAGTGCGAAGGCCTTCGACCAAGAATTAAAGAAATGTGCTCCATCTATGATTCCCATAGCTAGAACAGCTGTGGAAGAGTCTAATAGGACTATTCCTCCTGAAGTTACTCCCGTGCTTAAAGAGTTTAGTGGTGTCTTCCGGGAAGATTCCGGATAAGCTGCCACCAATGCGTCACATTCAACACGCTATTGATCTAGTCTCGAAAGCAAATCTTCCCAACTTATCACAATACTAGATGAATCCTACAGAGCATGTAATACCCCGTTCCCGGAATACGTACTTAGTTGCGTATTCAGATTTTCGGTCGTATTTTTTTCGATTTGTTTCCTGTATTTATTTTGTATTATGAATTCCTTGTATAATTGTTTTATCTTATATTTGGATTCGTGGACTCGGAGTCAGCCTTAGCCTGAACCGAAGGCCCGATCATAGTATATTATTCGATTTAGTCTTTGATTTGACCGATTTCAGTTTCAAATATTATTTTCCAATATAATATATTTTATATGATTTTCTGGAATTTTTCGGAATTAAAAGGAATTTCTTCAAAATCGGTGTCGACCAGTGCCGCTGATCGATTCCCGAATTTTTATCTTACAAACTGTTTAGAATTTCTAGAAGATTCTTTAGACTTTTCTTCTTAGAATTATGTTTATTACTTAAATACTTTTTCTGAAGATTTTACGAATTTATGGATATTCCACCGGAGTCGGTAGAAGACTGATTCCAGTATTTTTATTTCATAAACAGTTAGGAATTTCTAGATAGTCCTTTAGACTTTATTTCTTAGAATCCTATTTCTTATCTAAATTCTTTTTATGAGGATTTTATGATTTTATGAAAATTCTTTCGGAGTCGGTAGGTAACTGATTCCGGGATTTTTAGTTTTAAAACTATAAAGTATTTCTTAAAACGGATTTCACTATTATTCTTAATATAATATTTTGGATTTTTGATATTTATTTCGGGTCGTTCCGAGATACTTGATTTCGGGACGTATCCGGTATTTTCCCGAAAGATTTCCGCATTTACGACTCAATTCCGGGAATCCGCCACTTTCATTATTTTTATTTTCCTTTCCAAGAGAATTTCTTCCCTTTTCCATTTCCTTTTCCTTTCCCTATTTTCTTTTTCCTTTAACCTCCACCACAAGTTCCTTTACTTCATCCCTAAGCTTCTCCACCTCACCCTCCACCTCACCACCTTCCACACACTTCCTTTAATCTCCACCACACAAAATCTCCACCTCACCACCTCTTTGGCAAGCCTTGATTGGCCAAGGAGAACACCTCATCCCCCACTTGGCAAGCCCCTATTGGCCAAGGGACACCTCACCCCCTATTTTACACAAAACCCCCTCTCTTCTATTTAATTACAACCCCTTCTCAAAATCCAAATCCTATTTAATCTTTTCCCTTTCATTTCAATCTCTTTCTTTACTTCACTTCACAAAAGAGATAGCCTTCACCAAAGTTCTTCCTTCATCTCAACTTCAACCTACAACTTCCAAGGGCATCACCAAGGTCTTCTCCATCTTCAACCAACTACTTGGATTGGGATCGTCTCCTCCTTCGTCGATTGCATCGCCGTGGATCACTTCCGACCACGATCTCTTCAAGCTTCCCATAACCGATCTATGTGAGTATATTTACTCACCAAGATTTGTAAACTTCCTTGTATCCTTGTGTTGATAATTCATGTTTAATTATGTCATCAAAATCCTATTTTTAGCCTATCAAAATCAACCACACAAAAATCTGATTTTTAGACCAACAGCAGCCTATTTCAGGAGTCCGGTCGACCGGAGGTCGACCGGCAGTCGACCGACGTGCACAGCGTGCACGTTGGGATAGTCCGGTCGACCGGCAGTCGACCGGCTATCGACCGGCCAAACCTGGAGCTCACGGCCTTGTATCGGTCGACCGGCAGTCGACCGTTAGTTGTATCTCCGGTCGACCGGCAGTCGACCGGAAGTCGACCGACCAAACCTGGAGCTTACGGCATTTTTCCGGTCGACCGGCCATTTTGACCCAGTCGACCGTTAGTCTAGTTTTGGGCCAAAATTGCTGATTTCTATTCTTTCTGAAATTAGATCTTACCCTTTGTACATGTACTATATATCGTTCTTACCTGTACTTCATGACAAATTGCTTGATGTGTATCACCTCTTGTCACTTCATAATTCCATGTCTATGTATTGCCCTGCAACTGCATGTGTTAGGGTAGTTTTATTCTTGTACATGTACTATGCCTGTGTTATGCCTACTTCTTTATCGTACACCATGCGTGGCTGACCCTTCGTGGTCATTGAACTCTGAGTTTCAGTTATATTATCATTGCCATATCATTACTCCAGACTGTCAGATTAATGTTTCCTTTTAACACATGTATATCACCTGACCGCTAGTGTGTTATCACTTGACTACTTGGCATGCCACTATTTGGCAAGACCTTTATGTTGTACCTTGACTTACCCTGACTATTCTCCATCTCATATCATGATTGGTTACTTGTTATATATCATCACCCTATCATGCTATCACTTTATACCCAGCATGATATACCTGACTTGTGATTGTCATCTTTACGGGAACTTTGACTTGTTATCTGTATCATGATCAGTGACATGTTTTACTGCTTTACATGCAGTGACCTGACTATATAGTGCTTCTGTACTCTTTATTCCTGATCATGTCCATTTCCTATTTTTCCCGTAAAGTGACAATGAAACTATTAAATCCTAAAATGGACCAACTTGTATTGGGTCGGGGGAAATATGCGGATATCGATATGTGTTCGTGTTTACAGTGGCTTTAGGTATTGTGCACTATATCCGGTCTGACCTGTGGTACTCCAGGGGACCGAGGGGAGAGCTGGCTCCCTACACCCCAGTTTTAACGGGCATACATAAGTCCCTCCTCCTGGATAAGCCTTGCGGCTGGTTTCCGTTTCCATGCAACGGAACAACCCTGGACCGTAGTCCCGGGTATGTACGGGACCCACTGTAAACATAGTTCGTTGATACAACCGTTATTTCCAATAACAACCTCGACTTTCTTATATATGGATGTATGTGAGTTGGGATATATACCGGGTATACACCGAGACACATACCTAGATATATGGGTTAGATGAGTAATAATAATAAGACATCTGTTATGATTTCTATTATCGACATATGTTACGTTGTGATTCTAGTTATGACTCCTGTTCTACTTATTAAGTCATGATTCCCATTATAATTCCTGTTATAGTTTCCATTAGATACCTGATATGTTATGACTCCTACTATACCTGTTATGTCATAATCCTTGTTATGATTCCTGTATTCTTGTTAGACTTGATACATGATGATTCTAGTTCCTGTTATACCTCCTACATGTTTCTATCGTAATCTACTATGTTTTCCGGACTTTGATTCATTATACTTCCATTACTCGCTGGTTCATGTTTCTATTACTGTTCCATCTTACTTATTCATGTCTCGTAGCCACTTGGCTATAGTTGTTTACTATTATATGTCTTGACCCTTTGGATTTGCATATTCAGATTTCGAAGCTTGGATCGTAGTGGAGCCATCCACTGTAGATTAAGCTTCCTCTAGTGAGCAGGCAGGCTAGCTCTTTTTCCTTCGTGCCGGGCTCTTCTTTTGACTCACGGGATCTCCATCCTACTCGTGAGCTTTTGTGTATATCTTGTATATTTCTCTTTTGGACTTGGTTATGATGTAATACACATGTAATGTGTAATACTTTATAATATCCTGTGATAACTTTGTATGTGTATTTCTTGTGTTGGCATATGTATGAATACCACGCTTCGTGTGTACTCTGATTTCTTGTTGTACTTTTATGCTTAGCGTATATACGTGGGGGCATTTTCAGACCTACGTATATACGTCGCAGTGACGTCCCCGTATCCGTGGAATCGGGGCGTTACAGAGCATGCAGAGCTCAAAAGGCAAGTTGATGAGCAAGTGATAAAGGTTTCATTAGAGAAAGAATGAGCCCTTGTGTGATCCCCACCTTGTTGACATCAAAGAAGGATGCATGCGCGTAGATAGCCCCACGATTAAGAAAATAATGATTAGGTACCGATTCCCTATCCCTCGGTTGGATGACCTAATAGACATGATGGCTTGAGCCAATATCTTCTCAAGATAGATCTTAAGAGTAGCTACCATTAAATCCGTATCCATCCAGGAGACGAATGAAAAATCGCCTTCAAAACGAGAGAGGGATTATATGAATGGACGGTTATGCTTTTTAGCCTGATTAATGCTCCTAGCACCTTTATGCGAGCAATGACACAAGTACTACATCCTTTATGGATAAATTTCTAGTAATTTACTTCGATGACATCTTCATCTACAACTGATTACAGGAGCAACACTTGGACCACTTGCGACAGGTATGTGCTGTTAAGAAAGAAAAAGCTATACGTCAATTCCAACTAGTATATCTTTCTTACCTCTGAGGTCTTTTTCTAGGATTCATGGTCTCTACCACTGAAGTCTTAGCGGATCCAGAAAAGGTTAAAGACATAGAAGAATAGTCTGAGTCCAAAAATATTAGGGATGTCAGAAGTTTTCACATGCTTTTGACCTTCTATCGTCAGTTTATTTAAGGATTCAGTACCATCATGGCCCCAATAACTGATTACTTAAAGAAGAGCAAATTTACTTGATCGATGCTGTCTCGAAAGTATTTATTAAGATAAAGAAGAGAATGGTTAGTGCCTCCGTCATGCGTCACCCCGATTTTTTCAAAGTTTTTGAAGTGGAATGTGACACGTTCAGGAATTGGCATAGGTAGAGTCCTAACTCAAGAAGACCATCCAGTTGCTTACTTTAATGATAAGCTGAATGATGCCAAATAACGATACTCTACCTATGACAAGAAGTTTTAATCAATAATTTAAGCACTATCTACTACCACATGAATTTATCCTCTACTCTGACCATGAGGCCCTGAAGTATATATACTCCCAAAAGAGACTAAACACATGACATGGGTGATGGATTGAACTTCTCCAAGATTACACGTTCACCCTACACCATAGCGTGAGAGTAAAAAACAAAGTAGCTGACACCCTCAGTCGTCGTATTTTTATCTTGCCAAAATGTTCATGGTGATAAATGACTTTGAAAAATTGAGGACTGAATATGAGTTGTGTCCCAATTTTTACAATATTTACGTCATATTGAAAGTTGGAATGACTCGAGGAGTGATGGATATGCCCTACAAGATGGGTATTTATTTCTAGGCCGAAAGCTCTTCATCCCAAAATCCTCACTTGGAGAATTCTTGTCTGAGAATTTCATGCCGGTAATCTAGCTTGGCACTTTGAAAATAAGAAGACCATTGAAGCCACTAAGTACCAATTTTATTGGCCTTGTCTCAAGCGTGATATTGCACACCTGTCAACATTTCAAGCAAAAAAGCAGAATACTAGTATGTACACTCCACTACTGGTATCAAATTGTCCTTGGCAGAACATTAGCATGAATTTCATGTTGGGCCTCCCGAATAGTCAAAGAAAATGTGATTTTGTTCTAGTGATTGTGGCCTATTTTTCTAAAATGGCCCATTTTCCTGCCTGCTCTCGAACCTTCGACACCTTCAGAGTAGCTAAGATATTTTTCGATGGTGTCGATAAGTTGCATGGTTTATCCAAAACCATAGTGTCTAACCGAATATCAAGTTTACCAGTTATTTTTGGAAGACCCTATGACACATGCTAAGTACTAAGTTGAAGTTCTTTACTGCCTTCCATCCTTGGACTAATGGATAAATAGAAGTTATTACTAGGAGTCTAGGTAACCTCTTAAGGACCCTCGTTGTGGGAGTTGGAATCTGAAATTGTCCATTGCCAAATTTGCCTACAACACATTTGTCAATAGGACAACAGTTAGAAGCCCCATGAGATGTTTATGGTCTTAGGCCTAGGTAACCCATTGACCTCATCCCCATAACTGATAATTATAGGACATCTAAGTTGGCACCTGCTTTTGCATCACACATGCACAAGCTAAACAAGGAGACCAGTGATTGGATTGCAAAAATAATGCCAGCTATAAATTATAAGCTGACGTTAAGAAAAGTTAGAAAATTTTAATATTGGTGATTTTTAGACAGTTCGAATTTGTTCGGAATGGTTTCCTTTAGGAAACGTTAAAAAGTTGCATGCTCATAATGTTGGCCCCTTTCAAATCCTGAAGAAATTAAATAATAATGCCTATGTTATAGACCTTCCAAAGGATTTTGGCATCAGTTTTACATTCAATGTTAAAAATCTAATAGATTATAAGAGTCTTGATTTTAACCCAAACAGCCCACTAGATAATGAAACCTGAACACGAGCCTGTTTTGCTAGCCCCACACTTCCTCCACTCCAAATATATTACCCAACACAGCAAAAGATGTTGATAAAATCTTAGATGGTTAGATTATCATCACCAAAAATGGTTGGACTCGAAGATATTTGTGTTGGCCCAAAGGCCCATCACTCTAGTTTTGATGATGATTAACTCATGAAGTTATAATACTAATGATCTTGTGTTTAATTAGTGACAGATTTGTTATCAAGATCTTAGTAGGTGCAGAGCTTCAACAAAGGATTTGAAGTCAAGTTTTGGAGTTAGCACCGGTTGATTCACGAGCCTATGCATCAAGACCACATCAAAAGTTGAGCTCGTTGGATCGTGTTTGGACCAAGTCAAGAAGATGAGAAGACTTCAAGGGAAGACTTCAAGATCAAGACTTGTGTCTAGGTATAAGATTTTATTTTTAGATAAAATGTAAAGGATAGAATAGTTGGTGGATTGCTCAAACATATATCACACACACTCTTGATTTAGTTGTCTTTTCATAAAAGAATTTTCAGATTTAGAAAAGACTTTCATTTTGGAAAAATACTTTTTGGTTTTTTGAATTTCTTATATGCATGTCTTTTATCCAAAACCATATTTAGAGCTTAATGCCAAAAACATAGATATTTCATCTTAATTGTGTAGTGGATCATATCCATACACACTATGCTTTAATGAATTCAAAATATCTTGTTTTTGTATCATGAAGAAGTTTGAAAAACAAGTTTTAGAAAAATACAAGTTTTCAATTGAGCCAATATTTTCAACTTACAAAAATAGTCCAAATCTTTTATAACATGCCTTGATTTTGTGCAAGCATATTTGTTTATCAAAGTATATTGGTAAAACTATTTTTGTAGATTTTTATGTATTTTATGAGATTTTTATGTGAGCCAAAAGACCAAGTTTTAATCCCAGATTTTCTGTTCCAGGCTTCAGCCAAGTCGACTAGTCGACCTACCAAGTCGACCAGGGCTGAAGTCGGTCGACCGGCTCGGTCGACCGACGTGCACGAGGTGCACGCCTTGACCTGGCAGATGGCAGGTCTGCCGACCCAGTCGACCGGAACTGAGAGCAGTGCTCTCTGTTCTTTTGGGTCGACCGGGCGGTCGACCGGAGGCTCCAACGGTCGGATTTTTGTCCGTTGGCGGTCGACCGGACGGTCGACCGACAGGTCTGACAGACCCCAACGGCTAGTTTTTGACAGCCTATAAATTGGGGGTTTGGTCATTGTTTTTCTCCAAGATTTTAGGAGAGCTTTCAAGCCAGTTTTTCTGATCCTTTCAAAAGGTTTTCTCCACATATTTGAGAGCAAATATTTCCAATCAAAAGGAAAGTTTTATCAAGAGTGTAAAAGTGATTCTTTGAGTTTTCCTCCACCATCTCAATCCTTATTGTCTCACACAAACACTTGAGCTATCCATTGCTATATCTACCCTGTAGGGAGTGTTATTGTGAGAGGATTTTTAGGTGATCAAGAGTTGTGATCACCAAAGTTCTACTTTGTTCCTTTGAGGAGGCAGACGGTTGTGTTCGCATTGTTTCGGGTCCTAGTGGGGACTCGGTGGTTTCGAGTTCGTGTGTGAACTCCGTATTTGAGGTGCGGCCTCGGCGAGCCCGTGGGCTTGCGGTGTGTACGGACTAGGGAGTCCAAGAGTTGTAGGTGTTGCGGCACCGGGTGATCCATTGGGATCGATTATAGCGGAAATCCTTCGTGTGTCGAAGGCGGGGATGTAGAGCAAGTGTGCTCGAACCTCGAAACATACCCTTGTGTTTGCGATTGCTCATTCTCTCTCTATCTCCTTTATATACCTTGCATTCCTTTATTGTCTATCTTTATATGCTTGATATACTTGTGTGCTTAAATTGTTATACTTGCTTGGGTTGTTTGCTAACACTTGTATTTAACCAAGAGAGCCAACGCGACACCTCAACCCTTATCTAGGGGAATCTAGAGGAGTTTGTCCAGAGCCCTTCACGGGGAATTCGGCAACACTCTTGTGTTATACGTGGTGTTTAGTGTAAGAGTTTAGTTTAGGTCATAATAGTTTTTATTCCGCATTATTTGTCATTAAGTGACCATTAGGTTAGCCATCACCTATTCACCCCCCCTCTAGGTGAACTTACAATTGGTATCAGAGCCTCGTGCTCTTGATTGGGTCTAACAACCTTGAGTTAAAGATCCTACTTTTAGGATAATCACAATATTTGTACACACACCATGGATTTCATGTCACCACCCACTTTTGACATTCTTAACATCCAAATTTGGAAGGTTAAGATGTCTTTGTACCTCAAGGCCCTAGGCATTCATGTTTATCTTGCTACCACTAATGATTCATATGTTAATAATAGTAAGAATCTTGAGGCTAATGCAAAAGCCCTACATGCTTTAAAGTCAACCCTAAATAATGATTATTTATCTAGGATTTCTAACATTGATTCGGCTTTTGTAGCTTGGAACATCATCACCTCCCTTGGCGAAAAGGATCTATATTATGCCGGGAGCGATTCGGACATTGGAAGCAACACCTCCAACTTGTGCTATATGGTCCAAGGGGATAACCCCTTGAGGTAACTACCGAATCCGAGGATGAGGATGTTAACATGTCATATGAAGAGCTTTCTATATTTTGTCAATTATTGCTTGAGAAATATGACATGATTAAGAAAGATAATAAAAATTTGAAAAAGAAATTTGATTGCATGCATATAGAAAATGATTCATTTAGAACTAAGATTGCATGCTTAGAAAAAGAAAATAATGTTTTGAAAAATGAAAATGTTTCCCTTATGTCTAAATTAAATGATTTGTGTGAAGGGAACTCTATTTTGAAGGATAAAATTGATTTGGTGGAAAAACAAAAGGAAGTTGTTTTTCAAGAAAATAATTCTTTAAAAAGAAAGATTTGTGAAAAAGAAAAAGATTTTGTTTCGAAAAAGAAAAAGAAAAATGATTCTTTATCTCATCATGCTTTACATGCCACCACTAATGAGATTAAAGATTTGAAAAATAAAATGGATTGTTTGAGTTCAACTTTGAACTCTTGTGCATTTAACCATACTAGGTTGGAGTCAATGTTTTCAAAGAAACAAACTCCACACATTCATGCACAACATCATCATGCATTTGCTTATGTTGCACGTCACGATCATACACATTCACATAAGCATTCTAAGGTGTACACATGTACACATTGTGGCCGCAAAGGCCATTTAGCAAAATTTTGTTATGACAAGTTACATCATTTTAATTTTGCTAATAATAAAAAATTTTGGGTTCCTTACAAAACTAACCCCAAAGGACCCAAGAAAATATGGGTACCAAAATCCCCACCTTGTGTATTTGATGTAGATGAGGGCTCTCACAAAACGTGAGAGATTTGGTGCCTTGATGGTGGATGCAAATGGATATGATGGACACACTTATTGATGCATCGCTATCAAGGAGGTTTTGGTGGGACAACCACCATGATTGGAGCTTTGGAGTTGGTAACAATCTCTAAACTCCCATTTTATTTATGTTCATGCTTGTTCATTCATAATATTTTGAGCATGTTCATGTTTTTCATTTGTTTTGTGCTTCATGTGGTAATAACATGCTTAGATGTAGTTTTTATCAAAATTTGTATTATACATGTACTAATAGTGAGTTACATTTGATTTATATGTATATTTGCACTTCATGCTTATTTGTACCCACTATATGCACATGTATAGGCTAGTTTTGATGATTCTCTCATTTATACATGCTTTGCCAATTTTTATGCTTTACTTCATGTATATGTATTTTTAATTCAAATCTAATAAATATACTTTACCCGTGAGTCTCTTATCTTCATGCAAATACATTTGATAGACTCTTTTATGATTGGGATATGTATGTATATTGTTAGTTTTGGATAAATCATACATATACCATGAAGATTAGTGTTTTAATAAAAAATGATTTTTCTTTATTAAAATGTGACTTATGATCTTTTTGAGCTTAAATGACTACTTTCATAAAAATGCTATTTACATGATCTTTTAAACACTCACATCTTCATTTATTAATTCATGACTTAGTTTTATGATCATTTTGAGCTTTATAAACCATGAGTGATTAAATCTTTATGTACTTAGTTATGTTTTATGAAAAACATATGATTTGATGTATTTGAAGGATCTTTAACTAGTTGTTCAAAAACTATTTTATACTAGTTATTTATTCTTCAATTAGTTTATAAGATATACACATGATCTTATTTTTTTTAATCTCTTGGACAAATTCTTTTGTATTCTCAAGATTTGATGCTTCATGAATTGAATATTAGTTTAAATGATAGTTTTTGTCAACACTAGGATTTATACTTGTACATATTATGGGTCACAAATAAATCTATATATGGTTGGTTTGATTGCTTATTTGTGCCTATTTGGTGTGCTAGTATAGCCTAGTTTTGATAATTCTACATTTTTAAACTTGTATTCCCATTTTGGATTTGTGTTATGATCATTTACTTTCATTTCATGTATATGTTTATTTTGCCAAACTTTAAGATATACATGGATACCTCTTGAGTCATTTGCCTTTCATGCAAATCTATATATATGGACTCAATTGTGTTTAGGGATATGTATGTATACTTCTTGTGTTGTCAAAACATACATATATCTTGAAATATTTTTAAAAAAAATAAAAAATTTATGATGATTTTCATATTGTCTCTTTTAAAGGAATATTAAGCTTTATTGCCATTTTTTTCCTTGATTGAAGGATTCCGTACTAGTTTTCAAACATTTTCATTTAACTAGTTCGAGTTCTTCATGTGGTAGATTATATGATGTATACACTTAAGCTTAATTTTCAATTGGTATCATTGGATATTTTCAATTGGTATCAATTGACTCTATTTTTGTATATACTCATATTTTGTTTTCTTATATATGTATGTATCAATTTCTATTGGTATACTCATTTTTCATGCATATATATGATTTGTTTTGTGCTTGACCTAAAATTGATTTACATTTTTAAAGCACAAAGTTGGTTTATGTTAAGCTTAATTCAAATCTTATTTTTCAAGCTTATGCATTTGTTTCAAAAATTGATATCAAAATTCAAATTTTTGATTTGTATTGCCTATATGCAAGGAGAGCTTAACATCTCTTCTACATATAGATTCATGTTGAGTGTATTGTATATTGAGGAGCTTGACCACTCTTCTTTATGTGGTACACGTGTGTAGGGGGAGCTTCACATCTCCTCTTATGCATTACGTAATATGTGTTATGTGAATTGGGGCTTGTCATCCCTTCTTCATATAATGCATATGTGTAGGGAAGCTAACTTAGCATCTTCGTCTTCATGAATGTATATCGCATATAACCTTTCTTGATTGATTTGATTTACCCCTTCTTTGATTCTTTATTTCGGACAAAAAGGGGGAGAAAAATTTGATGATTTAGTTTTACTTTAACCACTTTGTTGATGATTGACAAAAAGGGGAGAAGAATTTGAGAGTTATATACATGTTGAGTAATATTTATGTTTATGCATATATGTTTTGTTTTGCAAATAGGAGAAAAAGATTTATTTTGTTTTATCTCCATTCATTTGCATACATGTTTGTGAGCTTTATTGCATATATTTATTATTTTGTGTTATGCATGAGTTAAGGGGGAGCTTCTTTGAAGCTTTACTTTAATCCATGCAAATATAACTTCATGAGTTTTGTCATCATCAAAAAGGGGGAGATTGTTGGCCCAAAGGCTCATCACTCTAGTTTTGATGATGATTAACTCATGAAGTTATAGTACTAATGAACTTGTGTTTAATTAGTGACAGATTTGTTATCAAGATCTTAGTAGGTGCATAGCTTCAACAAAGGATTTGAAGTCAAGTTTTGAAGCTAGCACGGTTGATTCACGAGCCTATGCATCAAGACCACATCAAAAGTTGAGCTCGTTGGATCGTGTTTGGACCAAGTCAAGAAGATGAGAAGACTTCAAGGGAAGACTTCAAGATCAAGACTTGTGTCTAGGTATAAGATTTTATTTTTAGATAAAATGTAAAGGATAGAATAGTTGGTGGATTGCTCAAACATATATCACACACACACTCTTGATTTAGTTGTCTTTTCATAAAAGAATTTTCAGATTTAGAAAAGACTTTCATTTTGGAAAAATACTTTTTGGTTTTTGAAATTTCTTATATGCATGTCTTTTATCCAAAACCATATTTAGAGCTTAATGTCAAAAACATAGATATTTCATCTTAATTGTGTAGTGGATCATATCCATACACACTATGCTTTAATGAATTCAAAATATCTATTTTTGTATCATGAAGAAGTTTGGAAAACAAGTTTTAGAAAAATACAAGTTTTCAATTGAGCCAATATTTCCAACTTACAAAAATAGTCCAAATCTTTTATAACATGCCTTGATTTTGTGCAAGCATGTTTGTTTATCAAAGTATATTGGTAAAACTATTTTTGTAGATTTTTATGTATTTTATGGGATTTTTATGTGAGCCAAAAGACCAAGTTTTAATCCCAGATTTTCTGTTCCAGGCTTCAGCCAAGTCGACTAGTCGACCTACCAAGTCGACTAGGGCTGAAGTCGGTCGACCGGCTCGGTCGACCGACGTGCACGAGTTGCACGCCTTGACCTGGCAGATGGCCAGTCTGCCGACCCAGTCGACCGGAACTGAGAGCAGTGCTCTCTTTTCTTTTGGGTCGACCGGGCGGTCGACCGGAGGCTCCAACGGTCGGATTTTTTTCTGTTGGCGGTCGACCGGACGGTCGACCGACAGGTCTGACAGACCCCAACGGCTAGTTTTTGACAGCCTATAAATTTGGGGGTTTGGTCATTGTTTTTCTCCAAGATTTTAGGAGAGCTTTCAAGCCAGTTTTTCTGATCCTTTCAAAAGGTTTTCTCCACATATTTGAGAGCAAATATTTCCAATCAAAAGGAAAGTTTTATCAAGAGTGTAAAAGTGATTCTTTGAGTTTTCCTCCACCATTTCAATCCTTGTTTTCTCACACAAACACTTGAGCTATCCATTGCTATATCTGCCCTATAGGGAGTGTTATTGTGAGAGGATTTTTAGGTGATCAAGAGTTGTAATCACCAAAGTTCTACTTTGTTCCTTTGAGGAGGCGGACGGTTGTGTTCGCATTGTTTCGGGTGGGGACTCGGTGGTTTCGAGTTCGTGTGTGAACTCCGTGTTTGAGGTGCGGCCTCGGCGAGCTCGTGGGCTTGCGGTGTGTACGGATTAGGGAGTCCGAGAGTTGTAGGTGTTGCGGCACGGGTGATCCATTGATCGATTATAGTGGAAATCCTTCGTGTGTCGAGGCGGGGATGTAGAGCAAGTGTGCTCGAACCTCGAAACATACCCTTGTGTTTGCGATTGCTCATCTCTCTATCTCCTTTATATATCTTGCATTCCTTTATTGTCTATCTTTATATGCTTGATATACTTGTGTGCTTAAATTGTTATACTTCTTGGGTTGTTTGCTAACACTTGTATTTAACCAAGAGAGCTAACGCGGCACCTCAACCC